>JAJTUV010003503.1:0-121714 GCA_021653895.1 Mastomys natalensis
AAAGGAAAATTGAACCAGGAGATAGTGGCTCATGCCTTTAATTCCTACATTTGGGAGGCAGAGGGAAATAAATTACTGAATTTAAGGCCAGCTGGGTCTACAGAGCAAGTTCCAGGAGAGCCAGGGCTACACAGAGAAACCCTGTCTTGAAAAACAAACAAGAAAGAAAGAAAGGAAGGAAGGAAGGAAGGAAGGAAGGAAGGAAGGAAGGAAGGAAGGAAGGAAGGAAGGAAGGAAGGAGGGAAGGAAGGAGGGAAGGAAGGAGGGAAGGAAGGAGGGAAGGAAGGAGGGAAGGGAAGGAAAGAGAGAGAGAAGGAGAAAAGTAGGAAAAAAGATAAGAAAATGTTAAAATACAAAGTAGGAAGCCAGAAAGCAGATAAGCATGCATTTACTCTCTCAGTGCTCCTGAATGTGGATGTGATGTGACTACCTGCTTGCACACCTGTTTCAAATTCCCATCAAGGATGTAACCAGGAACCTTAAACCAAATAAACCTTTCCCTCCCTGTTAAAAAAAAAAAAAAAAAGAAAAAGAAAAAGAAAAGAAAATGTTAAAATAAATACTGAAGTATGCATAACACATTGTGTCATTGCAGTTTGATATCAGCATCTTTGTTCACTAATGGTCTTCAACATCTTTTTACCTACATGCAAATTTCTCTTTTTTTGCAAATCACTGTCTCATATATAAAAGGAACTGATTTTAGAAAGCATCAACCATGTTTGAATCTCAGATCTTACATTGGCAACCTGATCTTAGACCATTACTCAGCAAACCTGAACCACAGCTAACTTATCTGTAAAATGGGGATAATCTGTTCTCAGAGGCAGATAATATGTATTACCTGCCTAGCACAGTGTCCTCTATAAAGAGGTTTTAATAATAGCCAGGCATGGTAAAGCATGCCTTTAATTCCAGCCCCAGGTGAAATAAAGGTAAGTAAATATCTGTAAATTCAAAGCCAACCTGGTCTATATTATAAGTTCCAGGAGAGCTAATAAAAGGGAGGTGGAGTTTTAATAAACTGTGATTATTATTGTCAAAAATTGCTTAAAGAAGCCAGGTGTGATAGCTCATATCCTGTCACTTGGAGGTTAAGAAAGGAGGATTGCCATAAATTCATAAATTCATAAATTTTACCCTAGGCTGCAGGGTAAAACCAGGCAATCTACAATGTGAGGCCCTGTCTCTCATATTAGATGTATAGGAATGATTCAGTAGTAGAAGGTTTGCTAATGTATGTGAGACTCTGGTTTTAATTCTCAGCATCACAAAGAAAAACAGTGATTTTGCACCATTCCTAGGACCTAGTCAAAGAATAAGGACTGATAAGCTTGACCTCTGGTCAAACGCTTCAGCTCGATGCTACACTCCCTCATATCCTGTTTTCCTCCACACCTCCCAAATTCAAGTTTTAGAAACTCTCCTGTACATATGTCTCACAACCTCAGTGAAATTTTAGTTTTACAAAGAAAATAATTACATCTGCATTATCTACTTGTGTGCGCTTAGGACAGTGTGATCTACACTTGCTGGGAGAAGCTGAGCAGAAATACTGGCTTGTCTCCTCTCTATCTCATGCAATGGACAATAAACCTCTTTTTTAAATTGTAATTTCTCCAGGAGGCATAAGGTGTCTTCTTTTCAAGTTGTCCATGTCTACATCCACCCTGATCCAAGCCAGACTAGACATTCAAACCATGTTTCTCTAGATCTGGGAGTTTTGCTCAATGGTAGAATATATGCTCACCATACATAAGACACTGTGTTCTAGATCAAGCAATGACCATAAAAAAAAAAAAAAAAAAAAAAAAAAAAAAAAAAAAAAAAAAAAAAACAGGAAAAAGGAAAAGAAAAGAAGAGAAAAGAAACTAGTTTTGGCATAGAACGAACCTGTAATAGAGACCAAATTCCATCACTTCTTGGCTATGTGAATTTTTAGCAAGTGACTTTATTCCCCTATGCCTACAATTTCTCCCTCTAATATTGATACAATAATAGGTGATGAAAATAAACAGTGTAACACCTTGACCATGTTATAGGCTTTTAGAAAGTATCAGCTTACTAACTAATAATTCTAACAAAAATAGTGACTGAAGTCTGAAAGGAACCTACAGCTTCCCAAAGCATAGCACATGGACAACCTATATTCAACAGCCTTTATTTTCCTAAAAATAGGAAAGTCAAACAGATACCCCAGAGTTTCCTTTTTAATGTATCGTTTTAAGATTAGCTTTTATTTTTATTTTATTTTTTCTATTGAAAATAAATTCTCTCATAGAGTACATTCCAGTCACAGGTCCCACCCACCCCCTGTCACCTCTTAGACCCCCCTCGCAACCTCCCCGCTCCCTGAGACCCACTCCCCTTCTGTTTCCTCTTCAGAAAAGAGCAAGTCTCCAAGAGATGATAGCCAAACAGGACAAAACAAGATAGAATAAAACAAGGAGAAAGCCTCCTATCACTAAAGCTAGACAAGACAACTCAATAAGAGAAAGAGTCCCTAAGGTCCCCAGATATTCCTAATTTTAAAAAAAATCTACACATGAAGCTAAAGAAATAAATGTAAATGATGTTTCCAGATTGTGTATTCTACACTTGAGAGTTAGCCACCATCTTACTTCCATAGCTGCCAGGAACCTGACTCTTGCTGTAAGAACAGAGAAAAGCTAACGGTAGTGTTGCTCCCAAAGACATTCACAGATAGATGAAGACTTAAAGCCCACCTTACCTTCTCCACCCTATGTCAAGGAAAGTTTGAAGGAGACGACAGTCAGATAGGTCATTTATTTGTCTATGATATGTGGGTGATACCAGACACACACATCCACCCACTTTAAGAGTTGTCCTCCATCATCAAAACAGAGTCAAAAGCTGTTTGTAAAATCCATCAAGGCATAGTCTGAAAATCCACTGTTCTACACAATATGGAGGAACTTAAGCAGGACACAGGTTGATGGCAACCTAGATCCAAGGAACTCATGAGTTTACCAAGTTGGACTTTGGTGGAATTGTGCTCTATTCTGTTTTCGGTGCCATATGTGGAGTAAATAGATGTTTGCTCACTTCTCTCTGGGAAAATTCAATGCAACATTTTTATATAGCAGAGACTATGCAGGACATTAGATATACACTGATGAATAAAACACTGATAAACAGGGCTAGGGCTATGAGTCAACACTTAACACTTAACATTCTTGTAGCTGACCCAGGTTCAGATTTGGTTCCTAGCATCCACATCAGACAGCAGATAATTGCCTGTAATTCTACTTCTAGGCTATCCAATGCCCTCTGGACTTCCCAGGCACCACACACACACACACACACACACACAACACACATACACACACACACCCTGAAAATAAACATTAACTCATGTGGGCCACACATAAATACAGTGAATCTCTAAAAGACAAAACTATTATAGAGTATAATCAATAGCCTTGGTAATAGCCTGTGATATCTAGTGGGGTGTGTATGGCACTCTTTTGGTCAACAACACAAGAAAACATAACCTATTCCCAATACTAGAGGTTTTAGTTGGTGTCATAAGCTGTCTAGTTGGGGCATATTCATCCCCATTATATGATGACTCCACTTAATTCCGTATGTATATTAGGAAGTTTGTTCAATGCTACATTGTAATGGTACATGTATATTAGGAAGTTTGTACATGGCTTTTCAAAAGGCCTTTAGAGTTAGTTGCCCCTCCTTATATTCCCTCCTTTACCCTGCCTTCCTATCCCCTCTCCATTTAATCCTCCTATTCTAGTTTTCCCTTTATCTCTTTCTCCCCTAATTAAAGTCTCTTTTTAAAAGTCCATAGTCTACAAAAATTACAAATGCCAAGTCAAGGAAAAGCGATGTTCAAATTATTAGGAAACTTGTATAGCTACTTTTTTAAGAACAGACTGTTTTTAATCTAAAAACTCTTTGTGAGATAAAGACAAATGCTTAGGTACAAAAGGTTTTTTAATGTGTTTTTTAAAAGATTTCTACATCTTCAAAAGAAACAAACAAAAGATAAAAAATGTTTTCAAAAAGCAGGAATAAAATTGTTCAATAGAACTGTAGAAACAAAATATTGTTCAGAGACACTCTGCTCCTTACTAATAGAGGCAGAGACAACCAATTATCTGCTGTCTGATGTGGATGCTAGGAACCAAAAAAAGCTAAGTGTTCTTAGCTTTACATTGCAAATTCGGTGTCTCTACTGGTCCAGCTTTGTGATACCAAACAATGCTGAGGAGTGAATTAATGTTTACAGCAACAGATTCAGTAGTGATGATTTCCTTTATTCTCCTTAAGAAAGTACTGACACTCCAGTTCTAATCCAACACAGAGAGAAGGCTGCAAATTCAGCCATTTTTTTTTTTTTATTGGCCTTTTTAAAGGAGTGATGGAGAGACTAGAGCCTTTCATTAATCTGGGTTTTCCCAGTTAGCAATGGCACCTTCTAAAAGACTAGTCTGATTATCATCTAAGAACAAGAAATACATTAAGCAAAATGAGGGGACTCTTTCAAAAATAATTTGAGCATTCACAACACAATGAGCCAAAGAAGACAAACCATGATGCTTTAAAAACACAGCTATCCATGAAAGCAATGGCAAGTAATAGTCTGATCATGATGAGAAACAGGAAATTCTAGATTTTGTCCACACAAGGAAGAAAACTACTTCAGGCTCATCTTAGGTTTCTGTTGCTATGAAGAGACATCATGACCATAGCAACTGTTATAAATGACATTTAATTTGGGCTTGCTTACAGGTTCAGAGGTTCGGTGGATTATCCTTACGGTGTGAAGCATGACAGCATCCAGGCAGGCATGGCACTCGAGGAGCTGAGAGTTCTATCCCTTGTTTGGAAGGTAATTAGGAGAAGAGTGACTTCCAAGCAGCTAGGAGGAAGGTCTCAAAGCCCTCCCCCACATTGGTACACCTACTCCAACAAAGCCACACCTACTCTAACAAAGCTACACCTCCTAATAGTGCCACTTCCTGGGCCAAGCATATTCAAATCACCACAAGGCTAAAGAATAAGTAAGGTCATCATGTAACTAGAGAATTGACATTTGTGCCAAATGACACATGGATACACTTTTCTGTTACCACAATGAAACTACATTTTTAACTAGGCTTTATTTTTGGTTGTTTGGTTGTTTGGTTTCGGGTTCTGTGTTGTTGTTGTTGTTGCTGCTGCTGCTGCTGCTGCTGTTGTTGTATTTGCTACTGTTTTCTAAAAAGAGAAGTTGTAAAGTTGGTAGCTGGAAAGGTGGAGAGGAACTAATAAGAGATGAGGGAGGGAAAACCGTGATCAGAATATAATGTATAAAATATTTATTATTATTATTATTTTCATTTTAAAATTTAAAAGAAAAGGTGGAGATGCAGGTCAGTGAGAGAGCATTCACCACACGTGCCTGGCCGGTGTTTGAACCTTAATACTAGAAATTTTTTGAGATTACAATATAATTATATAGTTTCATAACTTCATTTCTATTAACTGCTGAATAATAATTCATTGTGTGAATGTTTACATTTTCATTATCTTTTCATCCGTTGATGGGCATCTAGACAGTTTCCAAATTCTGGCTGTTAAAACTAGAGCAATAATGAACATGGATAAGCAAGTATCTCCATAGTAAGATGTAGAGTCCTTTGGGGTATACGCCCAAGAGAAATATAGCTGGATCTTGAGGGAAATTGAGTTTTTCAATTTTTGAGGAACATCCACGCTGATTTCTATAGGAATTATATCAGTATGTCTTTATCACATGTATTCCTTTATACTCTCTACTTCCTTCCTTCTTTAAGATCTCTTCCTTCCCTCTTATTGTCTTCTTTCAAGATTCACACCCCCACCCCCCACCCCATATATGTATATGTGTATATGGTGTGGTGTGTGTGTGTGTGTGTGTGTGTGTGGTGTGTGTATATACACATATACAGAATTTAAAGTGTAGGTTCTTGGTATGAGAGAATATGTGTTGGTTTTGAGACTGAGTCTTTCCAAGTCTGTTATGAGTCACTTAGCAATGATTTCTAGTTACAGTTTTGCTGCAAGTGTTGTAAAGCATATAAAGCCCTTAGTCTGATACCTAGCCCATAGCAAAAACACAATCATATTTACTATTGGCATCAATATTATTAATAATGTGCTATTTTCCTAATTATGTGATAAAAATGAAATTGGTAAATTATCTTAACTTTTCAAGATAGGAAGCTGGAGAGATGACTCAGATGTTAAGAGTACCAACTGCTCTTCCAGGAGACCCTAGTACAATTCCCAGCTCCCTCATGGAGGCTCTCAACTTCAAACATTTGTAACTCCAGTTCCAGGGGATCTGAAACCCTCTTCTTGCCACCACTGAGGCCAGGCACATAAGTAGTACACAGAGAGGCTGGCAGTCAAAATACCCATACACAAAATAAAATGATAAATAAATGAACATTTTAATATAGCTCTCTAATATTTGTCTTGTTGTTGACATATTTTAACATTTCAACCAAATAAAAAGCAATTCAGTCTCAAGGGACATGGTAAACGAATGACGGTATCTAAAACAGATGCAAGTCTTTTCATTTGTAAGCAAACAGACTATATTCAGAAGACAAAAATGTGGCAGATTAACATAATGAAATTTGTCAAGGAGTCATCATCATTCCTCTAAAAAACTATTTTCCATCATCGAGGACTGGATTATCTCTGGTAAATGAGAAGGCCAGCATTCAAAATCACTCTACTCAAATCCAAAGGCTCTCTCTCCATTTAGGGATCGCCATAAACAAGTGTTCCCACCATGTGAAGAGAAGCGTTCCTTCCTACATGATCACTTCCACCAGCCTTAAACCTGACTCCGGCGCTTAACTAAAGTCCAGATTGCTAGGTACTGGAAAGTTTCATTTGCGATTTGGGGCCACTTAAGGATATGACGAAGAAAACTAGGGCGAAACAGACAAGTCACGGACTCCTTAGCTTCGTATTGTTTCAGGTGTCGCAGAAAAATCAGCAAATCCATGACACACCAGGCACTAAAGCAAGTGAGGGTCAGGCAGGCAGCCAGAGACAGACAACTGGATCCAGAGCCAAAGACATGTGGGGAGCTAGTCGGGAGCAGAGCCCAGGGCCTCTTAGGAGCAAGTGTGAGCACGATCAAGAGGAACAGATGATTCACAGCAAAGCTGACAAATTGGATGCTCTGCAGAGTCAAACAGGCCGGGTACCTCAGGATTGTGGGCAGAAACTGCTGGGTGACTGAGGGTAAGGAGAGTGTGGCAGAGGCTGGAAAGGAAAAGAAGAGCAGGAACAAATTACAAATAGAGACTGCAGTTGCATTGCGTCAGAGTCAAGTGGACTTTGGCAGCTAAGGCCGCTGGGGGTTCCAGCTTCAGCTGTTCTCCTTCCCCTCTCTCCACGTGAATGTGACCTGAGGGCTTACTGTGAAGGCAGTGGAAACAGCTGGCCCAGGGAATCGCATGCGGTGAGGAACCGAAAACAGTTCCAGCAAAGAACCACTGCATTTTGCTTATAAAAAGAAATTAGAAATGGACTACAGGAGTGATTTGAATATGGATGACTTATTGGGTATTTAAGTAGCCACAGGAAAGATTACTCAATAGCAAGAATGCGCAAACTTAAAAAGATTTAACCGAAATCAAGCACATACTTGAGTCAATGAGCTCAGAAGGCATAGAGTTAAACGTGCATGACATTTTCGAGTCCTACCTTCGTCTAGAAGGCTCCAATCACCTTCCACTCGGTTTTAAAAGACAGGAGCTGTTTAACAGCCTTTCAGTGTTCCAGGCAGCAAACAGCCTCTGAAGTCTTAATGGCAAAGTTGCTATAAGCCAGGCATACCTGGGACCAGATGAAAGGCTTCATTTGTTCACCTTCAGCCTTCTGCTGGTTCCCACTCAGAACTTCTGAGCACATTACTGGAAAATTTTAAAACACAGTTGCTGGTGGGAAGAGGTTTCTGAAAACATACAAAGCACACATTCAACAAGAAGGCTCACCTGAAAAGTCTGGGAAGGCAAAACTGAGTAGGAACATTACAGCATCCCTGTTCTTTTTTCATAAAGACCAAAGAGAGTTCAAAGGACTCCAAAATGATCTTGAAAAAGGACAGAAATGTGATGGTAAGTTAGGTTTCATCTTGAGTGCCAAGTGCAACTGGTCTGTTCTTGGCTTTCCAGGAGCCCTGCTACCGGATCAAATTACTGGGCTGATCTCCAGCCCAGTCTAGGAAGGAAGAAATAAAGATATTCACTATTATTTAAAAAGTCGCCCTTGCTTTGCATCTCAGAAAGTCTGGACACAATCCTTTCTATCCTAGAGGTTGCAAACTGGCAGCTTATACAAAAATTGCTTTGTTTGGCCTTCACGGTATTTTTTAAAACTACTTGCCAATATTTGAAAATGGGACATTTCACATTTTTAAAAAGATTTACCGTTTCTCCTAAAAATGGAAATTTCTAGCAATCAAGGCATAGCCTTCCAAATGGCAACTCTCACCTAGAGCTGGGCAGCAGCTGCCTCCTTCCAATGTCCTGTCTGCTCTTACACTTCAACTCACACCAACATGGCCACCCAAAACATGAGCTGAACAAGGATGCCCAATGGACATGCCAAACTGGACTGAGAAAACTTCATAATGCCTCCAACAGATCTTATGATCTTACCAGAAGCTCACTGGTTTTAGCTAGGCTAATTGGCCAGAGAGCTCCCAGCCTCCATCTGCCTCTCTCCACCAGAGCAGGAGTATACGTACATGCAGTCATGTCCAACTTTTTGTTTGTTTGTTTGTTTGTTTCGAGACAGGGTTTCTCTGTATAGCCCTGGCTGTCCTGGAACTCACTCTGTAGACCAGGCTGGCCCCGAACTCAGAAATCCGCCTGCCTCTGCCTCCCAAGTGCTGGGATAAAAGGCGTGCGCCACCACCACCTGGCCATGCCCAACTTTTAAAGAGGATACTGGGGATTTGAACTCCAATCCTTGTGCTTAAATAGCAAATGTTCAATCTAATTCATTAAGCCATCTCCCTAGCTCCTACCTTTAAACATTTAAATTCTACCACACCATTTTCATGATTTAGTTATAAGCAGTTTTACATCTAGCCCTGCAAGAAGTCGGCCTCTCCACAAGGTGAGTCCTTTTATCCTCTTCATCTTTTCCAACACTATTGGTCCTTTCCTGAATCCTTTGTTTCTCATGTTAGTTTGCTTTCTGTTCCTGTGACAAAGATCAAAAGTAACTTGTGGAGCAAAGGGTTTATTTCATCTTATAGCTTATAGTCCATCACTGAGGGATGTCAGGGCGGAAGCTCAAGGCCGGAACCTGGAGGCAGGAGCTGATGCAGAGGCCATAGAGGGGTGTTGCTTACTGGCTTGCTCCTCATGGCTTTCACAGTCTGCTTTCTTATAGAACCCAGGAGCATGTGCCTAGGGATGGCACTACCCACAATGGGCCGGGCCCTGCCACATTAATCACTAATCAAAAATTGTCCCCACAAGCTTGCCCACAAGCCAATCTGTTAGAGGCATTTTCTCAACGAAGGTTCCATCTTCCCATATGACTTTAGCATGGGTCAAATTGACCAACAATAAACAAAACAAAAAAACTAATCAGCACAGGTCTCATGGCCCGTCATTTCCTTGTTTCTCTTGAACTGAATTCCATTTTTTCCTTTGACTTTCTCTCACTAAACCTCATCTCTGTCTCAGTTCAAACACTAAGTCTCTCCAGGATGGTGACTTCTGCTGGATAAGATCATACACCATATGTTCTTGGGATCAGTCCTGGCACTGAATTCCTAATACCATCCTTTTATATTCTTCTAATGTCAGAATTTTAAAAGTCATCAGTCTTAGTCGGGCGGTGGTGGTGCACGCCTTTAATCCCAGCACTTGGGAGGCAGAGGCAGGCGGATTTCTGAGTTCGAGGCCAGCCTGATCTACAGAGTGAGTTCCAGGACAGCCCGGACTATACAGAGAAACCCTGTCTCGAAAAACCAAAAAAAAAAAAAAAAAAAAAAAAAAAAAAAAGTCATCAGTCTCATCAAGCTATATTACCTACATCCTCTTGATTCACTTTCAGAGGCCACCTCGAAATCTGCACTCTGAGAAAATCAACTCTGCCATATGATACCTTTCTCACCCCACCTTACTCCTCCATCTACAAACATAAATTTCCACCAGTTTTTATATAATGCCTTAAAGAGACAAATGAACATATTCCGTTCAGGATTACATCTCCCATCTGAACGTCCATCACCTTGATATTAGTTCTTTCTTACATCTCAAATCAGTGGTTCTCAACTTTCCTAATGCTGTGGCCCTTTAATACCTTCCCTACATTGTTGTGACCCCCTCAGGCATGAAATTATTTCATTGCTATTTCATGACTATAATTTTGCTACTGTTACGAATTGTACTGTAATTATATGATTGCAGGTTGAAAATTGCTGTCCTAAAGCAACAATACAACAACCAGAGCCCCCAGGTCTAAACCACCAGCCTGGGAGCACTTAGGGAGGGACCCATGGCTCCAGCTATATATGCAAGGGAGTTATATATATAAGTGGGAGAAGAGATCCTTGGTCCCATGAAGGCTGGAGTCGTGGGGGGGTGGATACTCGAGGGTGGGGAGGTGAGGTACAGGGGAGGGTGGGTGGGGGTACACCAACGTGGAGGCAGGTGAAGAAGGGGGAAGGGATAGTGAGTTCCTGGGAGGAGGGGGGAAATGGGGTAAGGAGAGAACATCTGAAATGTAAATAAAATTTCCAATAAAAAAAAAGAAAAAGAAAAAAAATAAAAGAAAATTGCTGTCCTAAAATCTTGACTATCCCATCAGTCATCCACAATGTTCCACTGTACCTACTATAATCATTCCTCTCAAAATAGGAACATGTTCAAGCTTTTCCCATCTAAAAACATTTTCCTCCAACTCCAGTTCCTTATGTATACAATCCTATAGACTGCCACTCTTGTCGACTGTGTTTCTTTTAAAACATTTGATTAACTAATTCTTAGACAGTTTGATTCATGGATCGGATATCTACTGGTCACAAATCATCACTAACACCCCATTCTATCCCCTCCTCCTCCAGCTGTCCATATCTTTCCACCAAGTCCTCATTCCACTTTCACATCGCTTTCTATTGTTTGTGTTTTCAGTTGATGATCCATGGGGCTTAACTGGAGCTAAGCATATGAGCATGTGTGTTTGAGCTATTCTCTGGAGCATGAGTAACTCCTGTGGCTATGCTACTGAAGATAGCTATCAGCAACCCTACATTGCCACTATCTCTCTCTGGGAATGGCTGGGCCCCAAGAAACCCAAACCTATTAAGAATGAATGTTAAGGGGTTCAGTCTTGTACAGACCTTATGCAGGCAATCAGAGTTGCTATAATTTTGGCACTCACAAAATCAATGCCACAGCCTATAATATACCCCATCTCCCCAACATCCAGCTCATAATCCACCTCTTCTTTGATGTTGCTTGAGCCCTATAAAGGGTTTATGTGAGTGTCCTATTAAAAGCTGAACACTCAACAGTTGCTTGTTCTCAGCACCTTGACCAGTCATCCATCTCTGCACTAACTGCCAAGTGAATACATGTGTATACATGTATACTTACTTGGCTTTAAGGCATTCCAAATATGTGGCATCTGCTCCATTGTATTTCTTCCGAAGATTTGAATTTTCCTATTTCTGTCTAGCTCTTTGTCTTTACTTTACTTCAGGATGTAAATCACACACATGCTTTTATAGAAAACTTGCCATGGTCTCTTTTCTGCACTCCTTGTATTGTTTGCAAACCTAAGTCTGGTACCTATCACATGGGCAAGAGTGTTCTGCTCTGGTTCCTCCTACAATGCTTCATTTTCTCATGATACTTGCTATTGTTTCCAAGTACTACTTTGGTAAAACCAGCCAACTTGGCACCCCAAGCAAGGTAAGAAAGGCTTTTTAGAAAAAGCAAAATCAATGTTAGGCCCAGGCTTTACAGATGGGAATTGCTTTGAACCTCACTCCAAGTTGCCTTTTGTGGCAGGAATAAATGTTAACAGTTGTGCTATTGCTCCCTTCATAAACACTCTCACTATACCCAACCTCTGAAATCAACACTTTCTTCCCAGTAACTAGCCTGGTTCATACCTCTTCTTTCTTGTTCAATGGCTAGTTCAGGAAGTGTACTTTGCTCCCTTCTTGCCTGTCCCTAGTCTGGACATGTTCTATTCAATTATGTTACAGACTCTTGGAAACCTAGACCATGAGTATGTCTGTGGAGGTTAATTTAACACTATTTTGAAGCCAGAGAGGCCTATAATAAAGAGACCCTTGCCCTTGTCTCATAGCTATCTGTTGCATCACAGCTGAGTGTCTATAAGTCCACAAGATATGTCACACACCAAATTCTGGTCTAGTGACTAGGTTCTTGCTCTACTTTGTCATGGCAATCCTACTTTCCCACACATTTGTGATCCTTCCTGCCTGTGACAAAAAATATTCAGAAGGCATGCTCTATGTTTTAAAAAAAAAAAATGAAGAGTTTGGATAGTAACAATATTTCCATAAATCACATGAATGTTTTGCCAAGTATATTATAAAGGCAATACATTTGATTAGACCACCATTGTGTTGATGTTCTTTCATACTGGATTATTTAAAGCCCTCATTATTTCAAGACTTTCAACTGAGGCAAATACTCGGTTTTGATATATTTTCATATTCGTACTTTCAAGTGTTCTTTTTAAAACAAATCAAGTTAATTACTCCAGTGATCATGCAATCTTTCCCTTTGTGTTTTCACGTCTCTTATCTTTCAAATGTTTTATTTACATCTTTGTAGTCTTTGAAATTCTCAAACATTGCTTTGTTTTCCCAAAGCAAGTTTCAATTGCACTGAAGCCATGCAGGACAATTTCTCACAAGTATCCATGTTATCAAAAATATTTCTGAAAGTATTTTCTTTTACCATTTAAGCTGAAACACGCAGCTCATTGGAGCTCAATAGTTTTCATTATAAATTTTGGCCATGGCCAAATCACAATTTCATACATATGGATGACATACTCTGCCGATTCTCCCCAGCCTTTCTATTTCCTTCCCAGCCCTGTCAACACACCCCTTCCCAACAAGTTCTTTTTTGGCATTTATGTGTTTCTGTCTTGTTCTGTGACCTGCTGAGTTTTAACTAGGGCTGTGCTGGTTAGTCTTTCCGTCAACTAGTTTGTGATAGACAAACTAGAGTAATCTGAAAGGAGAGAATCTCAATTGATGGAAATACCTTGACAAGATCAGGCTATAAGGCATTTTCTTAACTAGTGATTGATTGGTAGGGGAGGTCCCAGCCCATTGTGGGCAAAAGTAATCAGGTTGAGCAGGCCATGGGAAGGAAGCCACTAAGCAGCACCCCTCCATGGCTTCTGCAGCTTCTCCTACCTCCAGGATCCTGCCCCTTTTCAATTTCTATCCTTAATTTCCTTAGGGTGGAAATGTAAGCCAAATAAATCCTTTCCTACCCAACTTGCTTTTTGGCCATGGTGTTTCATCATGGCAATAGAAACCCTAAGCCAGGGTCATCTGTTTGAACACGGGTTCATTGGTAGTTGGTGGATACATACAACTGAAGAAAATTACTGCTTTCCCTCAGAATTCACCAGTTAGCTATGCTAATAGTTCAGAAAACATCGATAGGGCCCCATTGAGCTCCTCCTTGCCCTATGATAGATTGTTGGCAGGTGCAGTCTTGTGAAGGCCCAGGGGTAGCAACTACAGATGCTATGATTGCAGTGGCTGTGCCACGCCCAGAATGTAGCATCTCACAGCCCTTCGTATGTTCCTTCTGCATCCTGTTCCACAATGTTCCCTGAGCCTTAGAAAGAGGATGGTATGAATATCCTGTTTAGGATATTCAACTGCCATTTATTCTCAGCCTCATCTCTCTGCATTCCGCTGTTTCAAAAAAGAAAGTCTCTGATTAATGCTAGAAGTGGCTTTTGTCCGTGACAAGTCTCCACCCAGAAGCAGATTCCATTCTTTAGTGTAACATTAGTACTGCCAGTTTCTCTTCACTGGGGCTGCCTGCCTTGCCTCTTTTTATTTGCTTGCTTGCTTTTGGATTTCTTTATTTGTTATGTGTATTAGTGTTTTGCATGCATATATGCCTGTGCACCACATGAGTGCCTGGTGCCCAGAGAGGTCAGAAAAATACAGTGGATCCACTGGAACTGGAGTTACAGACAGTTGTGAGCTGCCATGTGAACACTGGGAATCGACCCTAGGTCCTCTGAAAGAACAAGACCAAGAAAAATCATGAATGGTTTTCATCTTTCTAACCTTTATTTCTTACACAAGGTACAGTGAGAACTTTGAATGTTACCTTCTAATAGAAAGACAATCATTTCACAAATAGTAAGGTCTCTGATTTTTAAAAAATAATCTCCCTTTGTTCTCTTGCTGCAGTTTTTCAGATGAGGACTCTGTGTTCAAATGAAATGCCATTTTCATGACAGCAACTAGGGAAAGAAACCAAACTTTCCCACACCACTGGCTGCCTCATTAATGTCACACTCAACCATCTATACCTCTCTCTCTCTCTCTCTCTCTCTCTCTCTCTCTCTCTCTCTCTCTCTCTCTCTTTCTCTGTGTGTGTGTGTGTGTGTGTGTGTGTGTGTGGCTGTGTGTCTGTGTATGTGTGCGTGTGTGTGGCTGTGTGTGTGGCTGTGTGTCTGTCTGTGTGTGTGTGTGTGTGTGTGTGTGTGTGTGTGTGTGTGTGTGTGTGAAGAAGAATGTGTAGCTTGTGTGGAACTCAAAAGCCATTTCCATGGCAGGGCGTGTATACCATAATTACATGACATGTCCAGCAACTAATCAAACATATAAAAGAACCTTAATTTTGCTAGTTCCTATTATCTCCTCAGACATTGATTCATCCTCTCAATCACACCTACACATCAAAAGCTTCTGAACAAAGTAAAAAGATACTAATTCCCTGGTAAGAAAATACCGACTCAGTGGGAACGATGGAAAAAAGAAAATAAAATTGCTCCCTTCTTTAAAAGGGTGCATTCATTTTTTTTCCATGAATCGTGATCTCCCTCTAGTGTCCAAAAGAAGAGTAGCAGCCAGCATATAACATTTCTTTTTACTGCTTATCTTTGAGTATATAAATGGACATTTTTATCCTTAATAATATACATGTGCATACACATCGCATATGTATGTATGCCTTTGTTTCCCTGTATCTACTCGATATTACTGTGCTTCGAGCAGGATTTGAGTAGAAATTTATGGTTGTCATAATTCATATGACACTTAATTGGATATTGCCCTTTCATCTGTTCACCTCCAACAGTCAACCGCGTGCTCCCTCCAGGTCTACTCTCTACTTTTGAAATTCTATGCTAACTATTTTATTGCTGACAGTAGATGTATCACAGAATATTGAAGTCTCGAGAGTAGGAAGATTATAAATCAATGTCTAAAAGAAGAGGTAACCCAATGTCCTTGAAGTATGATTACAAGCAGCAAATTTACTTTGAGGAGATTTTAGGAAATACTGAAATCAAATGATGCTACAGACTTTGCTTCTCCTGTCTCCTATGAATACTTGACTTCATATAGCATTTGATTCTGTTGTTTTAAGTCATGATCTTTAATGTCCTAAGGTGTTTCCCCTTAAGAATAATTCTCAGGTTTATTGACATTTTTACATTGATAAAGACTTTAATGCTTGCAACATCCTTCATAAAACAAAGTTCAGCCTGTTCTCAAGTTAATTTGATCTCTTTTATCTCCATTAAGTTAATAAGTCTATAATTTTAGTTACAGGTTGTAAGTAACAGACTTCCTTTTTTCTTCCCTAAAATTATATTGTTTACCTTTTTGGCATTTTACTACTCTTGCAGACATTTCAAACACTTTAATGGCAAATCACTAATATATGAGTATTTATTGTTTATTTTCATTTTAGTGTTTTTAATGTGTTTTGACTGTTTGCATGTTACCTGTGCACCACATGCATGTCTCAGAGGAAGTCAGAATAGTGTGTCAAATCCCCTGGAACTGGCTAATTGGCACCACATGTGGGCCTGTGAATTGAACTTTGCTCCAGAAGGTGTTCTTAATCTCTGAGCCACCTCTCCAGCCCCTATTTTTAGTTTTTAACAAAAAGTAATTGTACATATTACTGTGGTTTGATACATGCATATAGTATGCAAATGTCAAATTAGCATGGACATATCTATTTCCCATTTATCATTTTTATATGAAAATAATCAAAATCATTTCTTACACCTGCTTTGAAACATGCAGCATTTTTATTATCTACTGTGTAGTAGAACAACATGACTTACTTCTCTTATTTAGTACTGCCTAATAGGGATTAACTAAATCTTTCTCTTCTACCTTCTTTAGTCTTCAGTAACAATTATTCTATTAGACATGAGAATCAACTTCTAAAAGATCAATATTTTTTATATTGTACATATGAGTGCAACCATGTGGTCCTTTGTGCTGGTTTATTACACTTAGCACAGTGTCTTCTGGTTCCATCTATGTGATCACAAATGACAAGAATTCATACTTTTATGAACTGTACTAGTCAAGAGTTTTCTGGAATCTCAGAACTTATGGCATATCTCTATATATTAAGGGAATTTATTGAGATGACTTACAGTCTGCAGTCCAGCTAACCCAACAATGGACAGTTGTGAATGGGAAGTCCAAGAATCTAGTAGTTGTTTAGTCCCATGAGGCTAAGTGTTTCAGATGGTCTTCTGTATAAGCTGGAATTCTGAAAAAGTAGGTTCCAACAGATGTGCTGGCGAGTAAGTGCAAGCAGGCAAAGAAGAGTTAATCTTCCTTCTTCCATTGTCCTCATGTAGGCCTCCAGCAGAAGATGTGCCCCAGATTAAAGCTGTGTACCCCCACACCTAGATTTGGAACTGCTCTGTCCCAGACTGGCCTTGAACTCAGAGATCTGCTTGCCTCTGTCTCCTGGGATTAAAGGTGTATGCTATCGTGCCTAGGCTTAAGTTTTTATAGCCGCTATGCCTCAAGATCTAGATCAAAAGAGTGTGTCATCCCCTGTCAAGGTCCAGATTAGAAGCCTGTGTCTTCCAGTCTCAAGATCTGAACTACAGTCCAACAAACCCAACAATGGGCAGCTGTGAGTGGGAAGTCCAGGAATATAGTAGTTTCTCAGTCACACGAAGCTACATGTCTCAGCTGGCCTTCTGTAACCTGAAAAAGTAAAATCACAGGTGTGCACTCCATTTCTGGATTGTAGTTCATTCCAGATGTAGTCAAGTTGACAACCAGGAATAACCATCACATGAACCAATAATCTTCCATATGTACCACATTTTCTCTATCTAGTCATCATTTGATAGACCATTGGGTAGATTTCATTTTTAGCCATTGTGCAATAGCTCTGCAATAAACATGAGAGTCCAAGTGTCTCTTCGACATACTGACTTCATTTATAGGACTGGGAACACTGGATTATATGGTAGTTCCATTTTGTGTTTTGAGATACTGCCATACTGTTTTCCATGATGGTTGTGTTAGTTCACAATGTGTCCAATGGTGTTCCCTTTCCTCTACATCTTGTCCAGCACTTGCTTTCATTTATGTCTTTGATTAACATTGTTGTGCAAAGAAGCCTTCATGAACCCCAAAAGACCACCAAGGAGCCAACTCTGATGCAATCGCACTAGGGTCTCTTTATTCTAGTTCGAGCTTGGGCCACACCATCATCTCTGATGTAGCAGAATGAGTGGGGGCAGCCTTGAGACCAGTTTCAGGAAAGTATTTATAGAGGCAAAAAGAGGTATCTAGCCTGATACACATCTAATGGGGGGGGGCAATTATGGCCTTTAATATAATTGGCTGGTACTGGAAACCAAACCATAAACTTAACTTCTGTTTTCCTTCTGATTGGTGGTTGTTAGGAAGTGAAGTGTCAGGGGCAGGCTTATAACCTGGAAGTGCAGATTTGTTGGGAGAACAACTTGGAAAACTGGTACTAAACAAAAGTTTTGTTGGTGGCAGAGGGTAACCTGGAACCAGGTGCTAGGTACCAACCTATTAGTTAACTTGAGTTCAACCTTAGGTCAGATTCTCCAAGACTGAGTCTGAACCCAAGATGGAGTTGGTCTGGTCTCTCATTCATGCCCTTTCTCTGGTCACTAGAAGGCCCAATCATGGGGCTTCCTGGAGCTTGTATGTTTCATTGTCTATGTTTGGAGGAACTGATAGTGAGTCCTCATGACCATAAGCTGAATATTCCCAAGTTTCTCTTACATTTAGTAAGAACCTTTCCAACTTTGGCCATTGATATTTTTTTTTTTTTTTTTTACTATATCTAAATGGTCTCTGAGGGCTGTATATTGTATCTAGGACCCTTCTGGTTTATACTATCTCTGCCATGGAGCTTAGAGACTTTTGGAGGTGGAAATGTTATCTCATAAACATAACCATTCATATTTTAGAGGTGGCCAGGATTGTCATCACCCAGTCCTTGTGGTTTCCCCTGGGATTTGGGTAGGGGCCCCAGCAATGGGTGACAGGAGGGAATCCTGAGGGTGAGTTTTCTCCTGTTGGTCGGGGTCATCTTCAGCTGTAAACAGGAGTGTGGTAGATCTACGTTATCATCTCATTGACCTTCATGGTGGTGGGTATGGTCAAGATGTTAACATAGGGACCTTTTTAATGAAGCTCTAACGACCCCTGGCTAGAGGGGAATCTGTTTCATAGAGAACATGAACTTTAGGCCAAACATGTTTATGAGCCATTGGACACCTTTGAGATCATCCAGCAACTGGGAATCCTCGAACTCATGTAATCATCTCTGCCTGTATGTTAAGAACAATGTGGGGGGTGGGTTAATCCTGAACATGATTTTAAAGGGGTGAGTCCCATCTGGTAAGGGGAGTTTCATACCCAGCAGAAAGCAAAGGGAAGGAGAGTCAACATCAGTCATCGCCAGTCTCTTATGTCAATTTAGTTAAGGTCTCTTTTAAGGTTTTGTTCATTCTCTCTACCTGTCCTAAACTCCAGGGTCTATATGTACAATAATGTTTCTAATCAACCCCCAGAATATTGGCTAGTCTCTGACTTACCTGGGCCACAAAAGCTGGTCTCTTGTCTGACCCTATCATCTGAGGAAGCCATACCTTGGCAGTGTGTCCACTAAGAGCTTCTTTGTCACTGTGGATGTAGTTTCATGTTTAGTAGAGAAAGCCTCAGTTCAACCTGAAAAGGTATCTAAAACATTAGTAAATATTTATATCTAAATTTTCTGGTTTTACCTCTATATTGTAGCAGGCTCTAGGCTTTGTGCCTCTGAACCTATTACAGAGTTCTTCTCATTAGGCACATGTTAGTTAGCTGACTTTATAGCTTTTGAAAATCCCAACTACATTTGAGTTGGCATCTCTAATCCCGATATTAGCATGTTATATCAAACCCTGCATTCTCCAGATGCCCATGTGGGAAGAGTGGTAGATCTTCTGAAGTATGTGCAGTCCATTTCTTCTGGCACAAGGAGTTTGCAATCTGCTGTTCTCTCACATCCATCATAACTTTGGGACATGGGCAAATTTCTAGCCCAGGTTATGTCATCTTTGAGTACTTAGGGGGGTCAGGGAGCATAGGATCCCCTAGATAGATCCAGGGAAGTCAAGGACAAGAGAGGTCCAATTTTCTAGGACAATGTGTCAAGCTGCTTCATCTGTCCTATTTTTTTCCCCTGAAACTGGGTCCTTCCCTCTATGGTGTCCCGAACAATGGATGATGGCCAGCTTTTTAGGCCCCCATAGAGTAGGGAAAGGATTTTCTCTTTATATTCATACTTTTTTTCTTCTGCTGTCAGAAGGCCTCTCTCCCTATAAATAGCCCATGGACACGAGTGGTAGCCAAGGCATATTGGCTATCTGTGTCTCTTGCCTTTTCTCAGCTCTAATGCTTTGGTTAGAGCTACCAATTCAGCTTTCTGGGCTGACGTTCTTGCCGGGAGTGAATCCATCCATACGATCTCAGTGTTTGAGACCACTGCTGCTCCAGTGTACCTCTGGCTGTCCTGATGAAGCTGTTGTCATTGGTGAACCATGTTACCTCTGCATCCCTAAAGAGGGTATCCTGAAGATCTGGGCTGATCTCATAGATGTGAGCCAAAATGTCCGAGCAGTCATATAGAGGCCCATCAAGGTCTGGGTCAGGCAGAAGGGTAGCTGGCTTAGGAAAGCTGGGGCCTGAAAGGTTATTCTGGGAGATTTAAGAGGAGAAACTGATAATGAGTGATGGTAACCCAGATAGGTTACCTGTGGTTGGCAGAGTTGGGCATTGTTAGCAGAGGCTTGATAATCCAAATTTCCAAGGGCCTCCAAGAGATCCTGGGTCCCCTCTAGGCATTCTTATTTGGATTCCTGCCATCATCTATACATTGCAAGAGTCAGGTTCTGTCATTTATACATTACAAAAGAGTCAGTGCTGGGTTCTGTACTCACTCAAGTCTTCATAGAGGGCTTCATCAAAGATGATAGACAAGATTTTAAATCTTTGGGGCAGACGAGTCCAAGTCAGCTGTCTGCTAATCCTGTGTTCTGGATCATGCCATTCAAAGGCAAAGAGGTCTTGACTCTTAGGTGCCAAGAGTAAGCTGAAGAAAGCATCCTTTAAATCCAGCATGGTGTACCAATGGCACCCAGGAGGAACAGCACTCAGAGGGTTTTGGGATTAGCGACTGTTAGTTGGATATCCATAACTCATTTGTTTATCTCTCTTAAGTCTTGTACCAGTCTATAATCTTTAGATCTTGGCTTCTTGACTGGCAGAAGGGGAGTTTTCTAGGCCAACTGACATGGTCTCAAGATCCCATATTTAATAGCCTCCTGATATGGGGGGCTATGTCTTCCCTGGCAATTTGAGACGTAGGGTACTGTTGGACCTACACAGGCTCTGCCCCTGCCGTGAGCTCCAAATTGGGGTCTGATGTTTAGTCATCCCAACTCCTCCTGTCTCTGCCCAAGTGTTGGGGAAGCAATTTGGCCAAGTAGTAATTTCGTCCTCTGAGGTGGGGAGAGGCTCAAAACAACCAGTACTTTTCAGCTAGATGTGGTTGTCAGGATATGAATAGGCTTCCCCTCTGAATCTACAAGGAATGTGTCGAATGTGTTTTCCTAAGCCAGTGGGTTATCCTGCCCACTCCCAAGTCCACTGTTCTTTGGGTACTGAGTGTTGTTTAATTCCTGTGTGCCCTTTGGACCCAGGATTTCTAGAAGAGACTTTATCTTTAGGCTTTAGCAAGACAGATGTTGAGCTCTGGTCACTATAAGGAAGCTGGTGGGTTTCTCCTCTATTTTAGGTTATTTAAGTGGGGGCACTGTCGATCGTTGGGGCCCTCTTTATCTCCTTCTCTGGAAGTCATCTGATTTAGACATTGCCAGATCGTGAATCTCCTGCTTCTTCTCTTTCATCTACCTCTACTCTCCTTTTCTCTGCTCTCATCTGCTTCTCCTCTACTCTCAACCCTTTGGAGTTTTTTTCTTAGTATCTGATGCTGCCTGATTGGCCAAATTAGTGGCCTGTCATCCAGCCACCTTGAGATTGGCAATAGACCAAGAGTTTCTCCTTACCTCTAAAGGTGTTTGAAGTCTCAATCTGGGTTAAGAGAAAGCCAGACCGGACACTTTGGGCTGCATTTCCAGGCAACCCAACTCTGAGAAGACCCAGGCCCTGCGAACCAGGGAGTGGATCTTCCATATGTGACCTTTCCTGTGCCACACCCCTTAACCCTGGGATTCTTCAAGCTCTGCTGCCAGGGGCCTATACCATTAGGGGCGGGGTGGTTAGGTGCTGTGGGTGACATCATCCCCATAGCTACCTTCCCTAACTGGCCCTCTCAGCCAGCTTGGAGCCTGCCACAGTGTACCTCAATGGTGGAAGTGTGCCTACAGGGAGCGGCGGTGTGTGGTGTGTGTGTGTGTGTGTGTGTGTGTGTGTGTAGGGCCCACCCCCCTCAACCTACCCCCTCCACCCTGCTCCTCTTGGTCCCACCCAGAGCACAGCAGCTCCTCTGTCTGCCAGTTTCACAATATTGCTTAGTGAGGAGGCTACCCTTTATTATCTGTGTATTTCTGATTCCCTCAACAAGAAATAATTGGCCTTCTTAAATGTGCTTATTTCTGGGTTCTTTATTCTGATCCATTAATCTATTGAGAACTGATGTGCATCAAAAAATGCTGTCAAGAAAATAAAAAAAGCATCCTTCCAGATCAGTGTTTCTCAACCTGTGGGTTGCAACCCCTCAACATCATTGAAAAAAAAAACACAAATATTTGCATTACAATACATAACAGTGGCAAAATTACAGTCATAAAGTAGCAACAAAAATAATTGTATGGTTGGGAGTCACCACAACATGAGGAACTATATTAAAGGTTTTGAAGCATTAGGAAGGTTGAAAACCACTGTTCTAGATAGTACAGGATATTTGCAAATATTGTGTACAATAAGGAGTTAATATTTAATATATATAAAGATCTTCAAAAACTCATCAAAAATAACTTGAGTAATGCAATTCAAATACTGGAAAAATGCTTTGAATAGATATTTTTCCTAAGAAAAATAAGTAAAAAAGCACATGAAAATTTTAAATTGTACTTATTCATTGGGAAAATGCAAGTCAATGTCATAATGATCTATTTCTCCCCATCTATTAAGGTGAATTTCCCTTATAAAATGCACATACCTTGAGGACATTAAGGTTAGTTCAGTCTGCCAGTCATGGTGGTGCATACCTTAATCCCAAAATTTTAATGCAAGCAGACAGGTCATGCTGATCTCTACGAGTTTAAGACGAGCTTGGCCTATAAAAGTAATATTTCATTCACCTGATATAATTGTCATCTTGGAGGCTTACCGCTGAATTAAGCTCAACCTTTCTAGTTCTTTCTGAACTCTGGCTGGCTGGTTGAACTCAACTGTTCTGGCTCAAAACTCCTCTCCAAACTGACTGATTCAAATTGGCTTCTCTTTGGCCTCTCCTGAGTTGCTCTGCTTGAAAAAACTAACTCTGAATTCCAGGAACTAAACAGAAACGACTACACTGAACTGAACTTCACTGCACTGCCTCAACTCAACTGAACTGCACTCAGTGAACCGCCCTCCACCAATTAGTGTTACTTTCAAATAGCTTCCCTCTATACATTAACCTTAACCTTGTTTGGGATTAAAGGTCTGTACTAAGGGTGTGTCTGTATTCTAGCCAGAGGGATTAAAGGTGTGCCTTTCCAGCTGGATCACACAGACCTAGAAGGTCTTTGGATATGATCCTCTACTCATGGCCTACATAATGAGTTCCATAGCAGCCAGGGTTACACAGAGAAACCTGTAGTGACTTGCAAATAGCTCCATGGTTACTCAGCTAGTTAAAAATGAGCCAGCAATTCCCTTCCTATATAAAAATTACTATATCTAAAAGAATTTCAATTATACAGCTCACAAACACATGCAAGCTAATGTTCACAGCTGTATTAGCCACAAAAGAGAAATCTGGAAATAATGTTCCAAACCAACACATAAATGGACAAATAAATATGATATAACTACTAAAAGAATATTATTCAGCTATTTAAAAAATGACATGTTGATATATGCCACAACATGGATGAATCATGAAAACATCATATTAAGTGAAATAAGCCTGGCACCATAGGACAAAATTTATAAGATAAGGTACTTTAAATAGGCATTTCCTGAAGATATTAAATATAACAGAGGTTATCAGGGAAAGAATGAGTGTGTTGTTTTATTTGTTAGAGAACTTTTATTGAGAGTGATGTCTTCTTAATCTTAGGTATGCTGTGGCATAATTGTTTGTGTCTTCCCAAAATTCACAGATTGAAACCTAATCTGTGAGGACAATACTAAGAGATGAGGCTTTTAGTTTCATTTCTGTTGCTATGATGAAATGTGCTGACAGAAAGGAACTTGGGATGAAAGAGCTTTGGGGCTTACAATTCCAAGTTAGAGTCCATCATTTGGGGAAATCAAGGCAGGAACTCACGTCCACAGTCAGAATAGGGGGGATATATGGATTCCTGTGTGCTTTGTGTTGCTTACTGTTCAACTAGCTTTCTCTATTCTGTTGCTGCTGCTGCGTTTGTGGTAGTGGGGTGGTGTTGTCTGAGGGACATGTCTCTTTATAGCCCCAGCTGACCTACAACTAGCTATGTAGAGCAGACTTACCCTCCAGTTTATATAAATGTGTCTGCCTTTGACTCCTAAGCACTGGAATTAGAGGTATGTGTCACCATGCCTGCATTTTCTCTGTTCTTACACAATCCAGGGCCCAGCACGTGAAATGCCACCCACATTCGGAGTAGGTCTTCACACCTCAATTAATAACAAAATCAATCCCCTACAGACATGCCTATGGGACAATCTGATCTAGATAATTTCTTAGCAAGACATTCTTCCTAGTTGAAGCTAGGTTATAACACGTTGAAAGTTAAAACTAACTAGCATAAGGCATTTTGGGGAGTATTTAAATCTTGATTATTCTGTCTTCTTCCTTTTTTTTCAAACACAATTTACAGAAACGTTATTAAAGGATAAAGGGCCATTGGCTCCCAGTCAGTGGGCAGGTCAACAATAAATAAGGCTAAATGAAGGGGTCAGTGCAGCAGAACAGAAGTCCAATAAGGGTGAGTCATGATGGAGAGTCCTGTGGGACCACAGGGCCAGCTGGAATGAAACACAGGGTATCTTGCCATTCAAGCATCATGGCCACAGGGCTGGTGCAGACCCGGGTGGGTCCCGCAGGTGAGATTTGGCTAGTGTAAAACGTGCATTCATCACCCAGGAGAGCCTCATGGAAGCAGTAGATGGAGGTCAGACATGCTCTGAGGCAGTGCCTCAGGGCCAGGGTTCGAGGGGCCACACTGCTGGGGCCTGAAGGCGATAGAGAATTCAGAGGAGCCTCTGGAGTTATATTTCTTCCAGGTGCTGCCCTCTCCCCTCCTCCTCCCCATGAGTACAGCCACTTAGAAATACAGGTGAAAGAAAGCATGGCATGGCCTGGTGCAAGGCAGGGCCCACTCCCAGAGAGACAGAGCCTTTTCTTCACGTCCTTTCCCAGTCAGCTCCTTACCTGAATGGCCTGTTGGGGATCTCAGAGAATAGAGTGAGTGGATAGGGGGGTTGGCACAGACTGGGCTTTGTGACAAGGTCAAGCTGGTGGTTGCTGGAAGCCCCTGACTTGGGGCTGGGGCTAGACTCTGGGTTCCCAGCTTTCGGAGCGCAGACTGCCTGCCAATGCTCCCAGCTCTATCCTAGGGCAGTCCTCAGGGGCTCAGTCTGTCCCTGACACCTAGGCAGAGGGGGCCCAGACAGTGCTGGAAGGCAAAGCTCCAGAGGCGCTGACTCAGCTCTGTGTGGCACTGGGGGCTTTAGTTCTGTGGTAGATCAGGGCTGAGCCACCTTAGTCTCCTCCCAGGGCAGGCCTGTGGTTTCCCAGGCTTTTCTGCTAGGTGGGGCTGTGGCTCCTCAAACTCTTCTGCAAGGAGGGCTCTGTCACACTGAGTGTTCTGACAGTCCAAGAAAGGAAGTTCCAGAATTGTGTTCTGGAGCATTCAGAGTTCTAGAAATTTCAGCCATTGGGCTGAACTTCAGTCATATCTAAAGCAGAGCCTCCATTCAGAGGGCACAATTGCCCATGGTCAGCCCCTCTACTCCTGCTGCAAGAGCTGCTGCAAACTACTGATGCGAAGCCTCTTTAGCTCCTGGTGGCTGGGGATTCTTTTGGGTGAGGTCCAGAAGGTGCTTGCCACAAATGGTTTCCCAGGTCCCTTCTGCAAGATGATGCAACTCCTGGTCAAACAACTTCAAAGCAATCTGCTCCCAGGTCAGGGCAGGCTCCTCAGGGGAGGAATGAAGGGAAAGGCCACTCAGCCACTGGGCCTGCTGAACTCTAGAAAGTGATCAGAGGGGCGTGAATTGGGTTTTCCATCGAATGGTAAAGCGTTTCATAGATGCATATCAGACCTGGTGTGTGTTAGAGACTTTCTTTAATGGTACTCGTTCAGCCAGATCCAGATGGGGTCTTCCTCTTCCATCTGAGTGAGGGACAGCTTCATGTTCTCCTCTGAGGATCAGGAAGCAGGCTGCATTGGGGTCTTCAGGAGCAGTCTTGAGCCTGGCTTGCTGAGGTTGTGTTGTCAGTACAGTATCCATCCCTGCTGCTCCCATAGGTCTCTCTTCTTGGCTCCTGTACACTGGGGAGAGTGGAGGGATGAGAGGAACCTGAAGGTAGATTCAGAGCCTCTAACCTCTGTGGGGACAAAGTGTGGTCTCGGAGTCATGGGCCCTCCAGTCTTGAGAAGCAAGAAGCTCTGGCAGGACCCACTTGATGGGTTGGGAGTTCTGGGAGTCAGGTATGCAGAAGACCTTGCCCTCTGGCCCCTTTGGGGGTGTCTGCCTTTCTCTCAGGAACTAGTACTCTCTGAGACAGACTGGACGGGTACCCCAGGACACAGCTCGTCACTCCCTCACCTCATCAAGCCAGCTCAGTCAGTCAGCAGGCTCTCCAGCGCAAGAGGATTAAAAGAAAGAGACAATTAGACAATATTGCAACATGACCCCAGCCATTCTGAGACTGAAGGTGGTTTAGTTTTTCCCAGTTTGCTTTTATACCATTTCAATTACATGCAAGTATTTAGGTCAGTTCTAGGTTGAGGGGCTAGCAATACAATAAGTGCAAATAGTTAAGGAACAAGCAAGACAATAAGCAAAATCCCATGATCACTCCCTTGACACTGTTTCTAAGGGCTTATCAGGATGACCAAAATATCTGAGCCTACTTCCCTGTCCTAGCCCAAAGTCACATTCATGCCTGAAGCCTACTTCTTTGTTCTAGCCTAAGATTTAGATTCCTGACTGAATTACTTTCCTGTCATGGCCCAAAGTCAGACTCCTGCCTAAAGCCCATTCCTTGTCCTTGGCCAATGTCAGATTCCTGCTAAAGCCGCCCCAAACAAAAGCTCTCCACACTCACCTGACAGGATGGTGGCCAGGGCTGCAGAGTCAGTCACAAACTCTATAGGCCCTGCAGCCTCTGTCTGGGCATGGGTCACAAGCCCCACATTTGACCTCCCAGAGCGAAGCTTGAGTTCCTCCAAAGGGTTCCCTAGCGAGTGGTCCTCAATCTTTGTGATTTTGGGGTCTGGTGCAAGGTTTTCGATCTGAGGCCTGCTGTGTCAGTGAGTGATGTTAAGTACCGAGTGGTGGCTTCTGTGCTGGTTTCCTCGGATCTTGGTTCTCCTGGTCCAGAGAGTGCGACTTGACTGAGGAAAGATATGGCATCTTTGAGAGAGTACTGGAATCTTGCTAGGGTTGGAGATACACCTTGGAGGTGGGGATCCTTACTGGTTTGGAGGATAGTTATGGCGGCATTCCAGGAGACCCTAGGGTCACCTCTACTTTTTCAGGTTTTTCGCTGATTTTCTGAATTTCTGCTTCAGCTACTGCTGCGGCTGCTGCTTCCCCCCCGCCCCTCCCCCCTTGTAAAACACGCCAAACTTCTGATTGGCTAGTTCTCGCTGACTTGCGGGTTCGTGACGTCACACAAAGCCACCCAATCCGCAGGCTCCGAAGGCGGGGCCAGAGAAGGACGTTTTCTGGATGAGAAAACAACTGTACAGCTCTCTCGGCCAATCCGTGAACGGAGTACAAGTGACAGGATTGGGGGAAAGCCAGGGAGGATGCTGTTCTGAAGCCCTGGAAGGCCAGTCTGCCCTGCAACAGGCATTAAATGTACTCTCGCGAGATCTGGAGCCAGCCGAGGCTCTCATTCTGCCTTCTTAAGTAGAATTATTTATGTTGGGCTCGCGAATTGCCACACAAAACACTCAAAGCACCAATCTCAGTCAAACGGGATGGTTTGTTGAATGCCACACCCCCAAACTGATTGATAAGGCCACAGTACAGGTTTAGAGCAGAACCGTGACCTCGAGTCAAAATCCTATATGGCTTTTTCAACCTGAAATCAATATCTGTGCCAAGTTATTCCACCAATCAGAATTTAGGGATAGGAGATTTCCTTAGAAACATGTCTTGTCGTATACTTACCCTGCTCCCACTGGTTAGGGTATTCAATTGTGTCGGGAAACCGGCCTTGTCTAACATTCATGTCTTAACTTCCCAACCAGGATGCCAGTTACCCACATACATGCCGTTTTCTGCCAAGTAGGATGCAGTTTCCAGGGAGGTCTTGGAACTTAAACATTACTCGACCTCTACTCAAAATGGAAGTCTTATTCCAAACAGTTTTTCTTATATTGGTGCAGGTGTCTTTCATATGTTGAGGCCCAACCCAGGGGCAGCTTATAAAAGTAAAAAGTATAAAATCTTATACACAGGTGCAGGAAGTGCTGCTGGGTATTTAGTTCATGTCCAGCTTTCTTGTGGGTAACTATACAAAACAGTTCTACTGACTTCTATCATGATTAGTTTCTAACAACACAGATATAACAGAATATGCAATCAACTTGGACATGAGAAAGTTTCCTAGTAACAGCAGAAACAACATATGAGAAAGTTTCCTTATAATATTAGTAACAGCACAAAATGGCAGGCTAGACAAATAACAGTTACCTAGGTCTTAACATTCCATCTAGCCTTAATACTTTACCTTAGGCCTTAACAATTTATTTACAAAATGTTTAAAGAAATCTAATCATTTCCACTATGTAAGGATAGAAATGATGCGTTCCTTCCATAAACAACAGCTCTCATCAAACATCAAATCTGCTTGTAAATTGATCTTGAACTTCCCAGCCTCCAGAATCATGAGCAATGGGTTTCTGCTGTTTATAAATTACCTAGTCTTAACATCCCAAACAGTGTCTTTGTAGCATTGTGAGTAGATCGAGACAGAAGTGATTAGGTTTTACTATAATACTATGTAATGTAATTTGTAATGCAGTACATTTTAATGGGGTCAAGCAAGCTTATAGAATATGTTTTTCACAGTTTTGTTAGCGAATTGAAGTTACTGTGATAATTTAACATTATATACTTGTTAACTTTAATAATGCAAACATAATTCTATATACATAAGTGTTAAAACCATAGCATCTATAATGAGTTTTATTCATAAAATTATAAGTGGCACCTTTTATATAGTTGTAAAGTTCATTAAAAGACCATAATATATAATAGAAACTAGTTATGCTAACAAAAACTTGATCAAAGAATTATAAATCTGCCTTGATTTCACACTTTTCTTAAATTCTTTCTTCAGACTACCAAGTAATCATTCTGTATATTTTTCTTTATTCCTTTTAATTATAAATAATAGTACTCAAAAAATTGTGACCTGAGGAGTGGCACAGAAGGATCATGAGTTCCAGGCCAGCCTAAGCTAATAGTGAGGCTTTCTCTAAAACAATGATTTAAAAAAGAAAAGAGGAAAAAGATGATGATGTATCTATCAGGGAATTAACATCCAGGATAGATTTTTTAAGTTACTGTGATAATTTAACATTATATACTTGTTAACTTTAATAATGAAAACATAATTCTATATACATAAGTGTTAAAAACCATAGCATCAGCCGGTCGGTGGTGGCGCACGCCTTTAATCCCAGCACTTGGGAGGCAGAGGCAGGCAGATTTCTGAGTTCGAGGCCAGCCTGGTCTACAGAGTGAGTTCCAGGACAGCCCAGGCTAAACAGAGAAACCTTGTCTCAAAAAACCAAAAAAAAAAAAAAAAAAAAAAACATAGCATCTATAATTAAACACAAAAAATAATATAAAAATTTAAAAACAAAAAAGAGCAAAGAACTAGTCAACTAATAGGAAATTGAAAAGAACAGATACTTGTGACATTGAATAAGTATAAATCACTAATAAATGTATGGAAGAAATGTCCAGCATCTTTAACCACCAGGGAATGCAAATAAAAACTAAATTAAAAACATGTCAAACTGAATAGAAAAAAACCCCACAGCCTCAAATCTACTCAAAGAAAAACATACAGGTAACTGAGGAAAACTGGGACTAGGAGAGGTTGTTTACCCCAGTCAAGAGCACACCAACTGGTTTTCTAGTGTCAGCATTAGAAACATACATACAAGTAACATTATACAGAGTCAACGGGCTATATTTAGGAATATATATGTATATGTAATAACAGTCATTGGAAAAGGAGGTGATATATTTGAAGGAGAGTGGGGAATGATATATATGAGGGTTTGTAGAGAAAAGGGGAAGGGAAAATATTGTAACTATATTACAATCTCAAAATTAAAGACAAATTATATAATCATTATAATATGGACATCCCAATGGAGAAGTTAGGGCAAGGATTGAAGGAGCTGAAGGGGTTTGCAACCCCATAGGAAGAACAACAATATCAACCAACCAGACCCTCCAGAGCTCCCTGGAACTAAACCACCAACCAAACAATACACATGGAGGGCCCATAGCTCCAGCTGCATATGTAGCAGAGGATGGCCTTGTCAGGCATCAATGGGAGGAGAGGCCCTTGGTCCTGTGAAGGTTTGATGCCCCAGTATAGGAGAATACCAGGGGGAGGAGGCAGGAGTGGGTAGGTGGGTGGGGGAACACCTTCATATAAACAAGAGGAGGGAGACAGATGGGATAGGGGGTTTCGAGAGGGGAAACTGGGAAAGGGGATAACATTTGAAATGTAAATAAATAAAATATCCAATAATAAATACATAAATAAACAAATAAATAAATAATACTACATAGAGATTCCATCTCATCCCAATCAAAATGGCTACCATTGATACCAGATTGTGACTATACAACAGTACCTTTTTTGGACCAGTTGAGCTTGACCCAAGAACCTGAGATACCTAACACTTCCAGTCACCAAGATCAACCTGGGGCCATGGCTCCCAAGTTCATTGTGTAGCATCAGTGACAGACTCCATGGTAGTAACAAAATGTAATACAAGCTTTCCTAAGAAGAATTAAGGAAAAGTAAGAAACTGAAGAAAAGTGATAAATTAAAGAAAGTTAAAATAAATTCCCTAGAGTTGAAAGGGTTTCCCCCAAGAAAAGAAAAAAAAAATCAGTGACCATCCTTCTCTAGGAGTTTTTGTAGGACAATGAAAGACACTGGGTGTCCTGGCTAGTTTTATGTCAACTTGACAGAAGCTAGATTCATCTGAACAGAGGCTCTCATGGGCTATGCTGATAGAGGGTTTGCATCCATGTCCCCCAGTCCAACCAGGAAGATATCATGTACAGCACATGTGCTGTCCACCCAGTTAGTGGTGGTCAAAGCCTTCCTTTGTCTCTGTTTTGTTAGACGTTGACCTTGGCTGCTCATTAGATGTTAGTCACTTGGCTGGTACTGCCATCCTTCCACCTTACAAATGTTTCAAGGGCTCTTAATAAGACTCAGCTCTTTGTTCTTACAGCTACCAGAAAGTACAAAAATTATCTGCAATTCCTCTTAGTTAATCTTTGTTAACTCCTTCCCTACAAAGGAGTAGGGGTGGAGCGTATCTTTACTGAAATAGGTGCAGTCTTGTTAAGAGTTATTCTCATTTACATCTTAATCTGTTATAATTACCTGCATTAAAATGAGAACTTATGTAAAAGTAATTTTCTTTTGGGTTGCAGTTGGGTGGCCCATGTCAAGGAAGCTCGAAAGCCAGCTCACCAACCCTGGCCTTGCTTCTCCAAAGCCTGTGTCTTTTATGCTATCAATTCCTTAGGGGCTATCTCATACACAAACGCAAGATCTTTGTTTCTCACCCCTAGATTCCTGGCCTCATGAGTTGTAACCTTAACATTCCCCTTTAACTCTAACATTCATTCCTACAATAACATGTGAGCAACTTATAGGTTTTACTGACATCCCTTTTCCTTTACTGCCTACAGAGGGCTACTTCCTACTTCACCATCCAAAAAACAAAAAGTAGGAAATGTTGGCAAGGATCTGGGCAGAAGAAGAGCCCTTATTTGTTGCAAGAAATGAAATCTGGTAGATTGTTTTCAAAATATAAGTGTTCCAAGTCTTTTTACTTCCATCTACAGGTGAACAGAAAACCCTGGGAGCCTGCTAAGCTAGTCACTCACCCAAACTAGAAGTTTCAAGTGGACAATTTACTAACAGCCAAACTTGAATGACAACCTGCAAGCATTACAAGAGCATGCATGTGATAAGCTTTCAAACAGACATAAGAGGTAAAATATGGAGACTAATTCACAATTTTTTGTTGTGGTTGAGGAAAGGACAAACAGAAGTGGCAAAGGGGAAGATGAGACTTAGATAACTTGTCAGGTCATACTCCTTATTACTCAGCCAAAGAGGAAACAGAGAAAGGGGTTGTGTTAGAGTTATAAGCTATACTATTCACCTAATCAGGGCACCTGCCATTCTAGGTTTTACAAAAATCATAAGTTAAAGTGCCTCACTTTCACTACTCTGAGTGTCTAGTGCTTTTATTATGAAGAGAGGGCCCATATTTCTCACACTCACTAATGGTGGAAATATGTTAGTTAGATCAGCCACTAGGGAGAGCTGTAGAGAGGTCTCACCACTGCCTGACAAAAGCAAAACTTCTATAATGATTCAGTATAAGAATAAATCTCTGAGCTTGTGTCATGACTTAATGGTTAAGAACACTGGACTTGCTTTTCCAAAGATCTTGAGTTCAAGTCCCAGAAACCACAAGGTGGCTCACAACCATCTATGAAGGGATCTGATGCCCTCTTCTGGCATGCAGGTGTACATGCAAATGGAGTACTCCTACATCTTAAAAAAATACATATTTTTTTAAAAAAGAAGAAATCTTTATAGTCATTTTCAGTTTGAAGTGTATTTAGAGCTCACTAATGAATCATAGATAATCCAAAGATACTAGGCTAGACCCCCTAACTATCTCCTCCAGCTAGCAGGTGTCAACTTGGGTGCTCACTTTTTAGTTTATCGTATTATTGAAAAGTTAGTCTACTAAAGTACTGAGCCTATGTATCATGAACGACAAGAAGGATATGGGATTTATTCTTGTGAGGACCGTTGTAGGTTAGTGACAGAGATTGTAACTACCTGCAAAAGAGGGCAGGACTTTTTCTGTGATCATGGACTACATACGTGTTTTATACCAAACACGGGTGCCAGCCACTCTTTCCTTTTATTTTGACTTTTCAATGTAAAAATATGACCTGTCTCACTTTCACTACTCTGACTGTTTGCTATTTTTATTATGAAGTGAGGATCAGTGTCTGCTACATCCATCTACACCATGCCTGGCCATGTATCTGGATGAATCTAATCAGCATACAACAGGGCTGGTTGCATATCTATGTTTTTCCATTTTATTGAAAATAAATTCTTTCTCCTCCCTCTACTCCTCCTAGTTCCTCCCCTCCTCCCCTCTCATCTGGATCCACAACCTTTCTGTCTCTCATTAGAAAAAGAACAGATGGACCTGGGTAACCAACTGCTTGTGGAGCAACATGCCTAAATTTTATTGTGACTACTGTGATCTTACGTATCTCCGTCTGTGAGGAAGACACACTGCAGTGGTGGGAAACACAAAGAGAATGTGAAAGACTTTTACCAGAAATGGATGGAAGAGCAGGCCCGAGCCTGACTGACAAAACAATGGCTGCATTTCAACAAGGAAAGATCCCTCCAGCTGTGTTCTCTGCTCTGCCTGCAGGGGCTATGATCCCACCTCCCCCCCCCCAGTCTCCCAGGTCCTCCTCGGCCTGGCATGATGCCTGCACCCCACATGGGAGGTTCTCCCACGATGCCAATGATGGGCCTCCCTCCTCCTGGGATGAGGCCTGTGGGACCAGCTCCTGGGATGAGACCACCCATGAGAGGCCACATGCCCATGATGCCCGGGCCTCCAATGATGAGACTCCCCTGCCCACCCTATAATAGTGCCCACCCAGCCTGGCATGACTCCACCAGACAGCTAAGAGCAAAAGTGCTCTTTATCGTTTCGTATTTTTTTTTTTTTATTTCTTCTGGAGATCTTGGTGCTGAGCCTGTTTACTAGATGCATGACAAGGAAACTTCCCTTCCTAACAGAGAAGTAATATAAATAAAAAATGCAGTTTTCACTTATATTGTGAAATGTGAAAATAAAATGGTCAGCTGTTTTAGTTTAAAAAGAAAAGAAAAATAACAGGTTTTTAAAAGATAACAACCAAATAAGACAAAATAAAATATAGTAAGATGAAGCAACACCAACACATCAAAGTTGGACAAGACAAACCCACGGAAGGATAGGATAGGAGCCCAAAGGGGACACAAGAATCAGAGACCCACCTGTTAACACACTCATGACTCCCAGAAAAAAATCACTAGATTGAAAGTTATAATATATATGGAGAAGACCTGGTGCAGACTCAAGCAGGCCCTGTGCTTGCTGCCTCAGTCTCTGTGAGTTCATATGAGCTCTGCTCATATTGACTCAGAGGGCCTTGTTCTCCTGGTGTCCTCTATACTCTCTGGCTCTTACACTCATTCAGCCTCCTCTTCCATGGGGAGCTCTGAGGGGAGGGATTTGATGGAGACATCCCATTTAGAACTGTGCGTTTCAAGGACTCTCTCTCTCTCTCTGCCTCTCTCTCTCCCTCCCTCCTCCTCTCTCTCTATCTCTCTGTCTCTGTTTCTCTCTGTCTCTCTCTGAGTGTGTGTGTGTGTGTCTCATGCACACATGTTAGATGTCTGGTTGTGAGTCTCTGTATTTGTTCCCATCTGCTGCATTAGGAAATTTTTCTGATAATGCCTAAATTAGGCACTGATCTATGGATATAGCAGAATATCATTAGGAATCACCACGTTTGTTTGTTTGTTTGTTTGTTTACACCAGTAGTATTTGAATTTACCCTAGATTTCTGTGCTATCTAGTCTCTGGTTCTTGGTCACACAAGTGGTGTCAGGTATAGGTTCCATCTCATGGAGTGTACCTTAAATCAAATCAGACATTGGTTGCCTACTCCTGTGTAGGCATAATGTTTTTGTACACTGTGTAAAATTTACCCTTGTGTTATTCAAATGCTAATATCTCTGCCCTCATATCTTATTTCAATCCAAACACAGAATTATAATGCTTATACCAAGAATCTCCTGAAAAGTCAGGAGTGAGTTTCTGTCTCACCCATTTTTTAGAGACCTCAGAGGCTCTTCTGCATATATTTTAGGACGTTTCCACTGTATTAGGTTTCCATACAAGCCTTGTAATGCACATCAATTCTAGCTGTCTCTCCCAGCATTCGCTCCACATTCCCACCTAATCCTCACATTCCATTACCCCCTTACCTTCAGTCCCCCCATAAAACCTATTTGATGTTCCCATCCCAGGAAGATACATGTACCCCCAACCCCAACCCCAGACATTTCCTCTGTAACTGACCTCACTAGTTCTATGGATTGTGGCTTCATTATTATTTACAGCTAATGTCCACATATAAGTGAATACATATTACATTCATCTTTCTGGGTCTGTTACCTCACTCAAGATGCCTTTTTTCAAGTTCCATCCATTTGCCTGCGAATTTCATGATGTCCTTTTTTGAGTGGCTAATACTCCATTGTATAAATGTACTACATTTTCTTTATCCATTCTTCTGTTGAGGGACATCTAGGTTTTTTTTTTTTTTCAGTTTCTAAATATTACAAATAAAACTTGGCTGGGCAGTGGTGGCAAACACCTTTAATCCCAGCACTTGGGAGGCAGAGGCACGTGGATTTCTGAGTTCGAGGCCAGCCTGGACTACAGAGTGAGTTCCAGGACAGCCAGGGCTATACAGAGAAACCCTGTCTCAAAAAAAAAAAAAAAAAGGAAAAAAAAAAAAACAAATAAAGCTGCAGTGAACATGGCTGAGCAAGTGTCCTTGTGATAGGATGGAGCATCTTTTGGATATATGCCCATATGCCCAAGAGTGGTATATTTGGATCTTGAGGTAGATTCATACCCAACCTTCTTGAGTAACTGCTATATTGATTTTAATAGTGACTGTACACATTTGCAATCCCACCAGCAATGGATGACTGCTCCCCTTGCTCTACATCGTCACCAGCACAAACACTCATTTGTTTGATTCATCTTAGCCAGTCTAACAGGTGTAAACATACAATCTCAAAGTAGTTTTTTTTTTTTTCATGAACCATTCATTTTATTGTTTTGTAGTAAGACACAGAGCTTTGACCATGCAGACTTCCTCAAGGAGCTGCCACAGACAGACAGCTGTTAGCAGGTTACAGGTGACCATGGAAACCAAACAAGGGAGGTTACGCGTGACGCCTTCATTTTTTCATACATGAAATCTGGTGCCTGTTCTCACCAGCCAGCCAGGGTGCTCTTCCCGCCCCCCACCCCACCCCACCCCACCCCACCCCGTCTGCACTCTCTCAATGATCACATCCTAAGGCTTTATAATCTACTCCCTTGGCCCAGGAATCTCTTTGTTCATTCACTTCCTGCTGTGATGGAGATCACACTCTGTCTATGAATGCTAGGCAAACACACTATCACCCAGCTATGCCTCCCAGCTCCCTGGCTAGTCTGCATCAGTAACATTATACTTAAGGTACTAATAGTCAGTTCAAGGGACCAACTTAAACAGGACATAATTATTCCCATGTACCAACTTCAAGACAGAATGGTCCTGCTCAGACCCCTCTCAACCTCACTGTTCTGTCTCCTCCTCCTCCTCCTCCTCCTCCTCCTCCTCCTCCTCCTCCTCCTCCTCCTCCTCCTCTCCTCTTCCTCCTCCCCACCACCACCACCACGGCTGTCCAGGATGTATCCACTATACCTACTTCACATCAAGGCTCAGGGGTTAGTCAGTTCCACTTCGTTGACTGTGACTCAACCATGCAGGAATTTCCCATTCTGTTCTTGATGTTAAAAAAAAGAATAAAATACATTCAGGAACTTAATATACAACAGTCAAGTAACAGTGAGGTTGTTGCAAATGCCTCTCAATGTCAGAAAAGCTTACTTCAAATTAAAACTAAAAAGTACTGTAAACATGTACCAGGAACAGCTACTGAGAACAAAACGAAGACAGTTGCATGGCACTCACACACGAGAATCCTGCCTGTCAATTTAGTAGGCTACTGTACCAAGAACTGCAGTTTTATCCCCCAAAGTTGGTAGATCCATGCTGGCTTCTGGAAGCTTCAGTGTCAGGCCCACTGGACGGACGAAGATGAGCACAGAGCATGCTTAGCAGACAAATATCACAAGACTTACGTAGGTTCCACTTGAGGGAAGGAGGGATCAAATGTGAGTCTCTGCAGTCAAATAAATAGAATCCTCCAGTAGGAAAAATTATTACCACATGACATTCTGCTTTGCCTTAGGCAATAGCTAAGATTTTAATCTGTGGAACTCATTTCTGAGAAACAAAAATCTGTATGACATGACTTAATATAAAATATACAAATTTCTCAGTATGAAGACCCACAGAACAAGAAGGCAATTGACAAACAAATGGATTTCTTTTAAAATAAAATCCTTTTTGTCCATGACAATCAATGCTCAAAAAGAAGCCTGTCCAGAAGCAGGAGCCTGAGAGGACTGCAGACTGGAAGGCCTCAGGGCCTGTTCCACATTGTCCTTGCCACAGTTCTCTTCTAATGACACCGAGTTTCTGGGTCCACTGGAGGTGAGTGCCAGCCTCCCAGCATCACCCTTCCTTTGCCAAAGATGACCACAGGTCACTCGCTGTCAAACTTGACAGAATTGACTCGGACAGAGATGGAGCCTCCGCGGTAGCAGCCTCGCTTCTTCTGTTTTTTCATGCCGGAAGGACTTGCCTTTGGTGAACTTCAGAACTTGGTTGGCTCGCTCACCCCAGTCTCCAGCTGCACCTCGCTTGGCATCAAAGGAATTGTCTGCTACTCGAGAGTCCACCTCAATCTCCTCCTCCCTGACCCTTCGGAAAGGGGAAGATGCCCTTTTTTCTGCCTTCTTCCTTTTTGGAAATGTATTGGGAATCTGGAGCTTAACTTTCTTAGCCTGAGGTGGTGTTGCTTCATTTGCTGTCTCATTCGGCTTCCGTTTCTTGATTAAACTTGGCTTGGTCCTGGCCACCTTTTTCTTCTCTTTTGTTTCTTCTTCCTTCTCCTCCTTACTTTCCTTGCCTGCTTTTCCTTTCTGAGAAGCTGGAGTGTCATTGGCCTTGCTTGCCTGTGGTTTAGGAGTAACCTGCCCTTGGGCTTCTTTTTCTCTTCTTCACTGGAATCTTCGGAGGAGCTGCTGCTGCTCTTGGCTGCTGCTTTCTTCACAGGGGCTGGTTTGGGTACCGGCTCCAACTGCTGCCTTCTTCTTAGGTGGGGGCTTAGATGTCTCCTCCTCCTCTTCACTGCTGGAACTATCAGAGCTGCTGTCCCCGCCAGCCTGAGGAGCCTGTTTGGCAGGTGCTGCTTTAGCCATCACCTTGGCCTTGGGGGTTGTCACAGTTTTCTTGGCGGCCTCTTCCTCACTGGAGCTGCTCTCCTCCTCGCTGGAGCTGCTGTCAGCCTTCCTGGTCTGAGGTTTCTGGCCTGCAGGTTGCTTAGGAGTGGCCACTGCCTTTGCTGAAGATGGCTTGGGAGTGACAGCTGGCTTGCTTAAGGGACTCTTGGTGGTAGTGACTGGCTTGGCAGGAGCTTCATCCTCAGAACTGTCAGAATCTGAGCTGTCTGAAGAGCTCTCCGCTTTCTTCGTCGCCGGCGCTGGTTTGGCAGGTGTCTTGGAGACGACCATCTTAGCTGCAGGTTTTTGCTCTTCCTCAGAACTTGAATCAGACTCATCACTGCTGTCTCCACTGCTGCTTGCAGCTGCGTCTGCGCGGCAGCCTTCTTTGGAGTCTGGGCTCCCGGGGACTTCTTTGGTAAAGGAACAGAAGGCGGTGGAACTGAACTGTAGAGACCTGCTTTTTTCTTCATGGTTTTTTTCTGTTCCTCTTCCTCGTCGCTGGAAGAATCTTCACTGCTAGAACTCTTTTGGGTAGGGGTGGCAGCTACTTTCACTGGCGCCTTGGCCACGACTTGCTTTTTAGGTGCAGTCTTCTTGGGAAGTGCAGCTGCTTTCTCTTCCTCTGCGTCATCGCTGCTGCTGCTGCTGCTACTGCTGCTGCTACTGCTGCTGCTGCTGCTACTGCTGCTGCTGCTGCTAGCGGCGGCGCTGGCGGCGGCGGCGGCGGCGGCGGCCGCGGCATTGGCTGCTTTAGGCCGTGCTTTCGCTGGTGTACCTGGTTTGGCTGGGGCTTTAGTCTGAGCTTTAGCTGCCACAGCTGCCTTTGGCTTCTGGGTCTGCAGTGCTTCATCCTCTGAGCTTGAGTCAGACTCGGACGCAGAGCTCTCTGCCTTCTTCGGGGAGGTCTGACTGCCTTGGCTTGAGGCTTAACTGCTTTCTGCAGGACAGGCTTTTTCTTTGTGTCCGTTTCCTCCTCTTCATCACTGGATTCTTCACTACTGCTGCTCTCTGACGCTTTAGCTGCTACCTTCCCAGCACGCTGAGGCACACTGGCTCGCTTGGCAGGTGCGGCAGCCTTCTGTGTGGGAGGTCCTTGGGCTTTGTCCTCTTCCTCACTGCCGTCCTCACTGCTGTCACTGGATGAAGTCTCTTTCTTAGCCTTCTTGGTCACTGGTCCATTTGACTGTAATTTCACCTTTGGGGCTTTGGTTGACTTGAGCCAGAAGCTATAGATGTCCAGGAGGGAAGAGGCATTGGCGTCTTGCTGTGTAGCGCCGGTCGCTTTTGCAAATTTACTGGCCACCTCCGAGAGTTGGCTGTCTCGCAGAAAGCCGAGCACAAGGGGATAAAGGTCGCTGGGAACCGCGCGGCGAAAACCGGTATCCGCCATTCTCCGGGGTAAAGCGAAAGCCTGAATCCGCTAGGCTAGGCTCCGGATAAATCACGTCACTATGGTTGCGCAGGCGGCAGGACTTAAGAACTCCAAAGCACAACCAGGGTAGAGGGCGGGCCCAGTGTCGTCATCACGTCACGCTGCGTGCAGCGGAACAGTGGCCTCAATGTAGTTTTGATTTGCATTTCACTGATGCCTAAAGATATAGAACATTTCTGTAAGTGTTTCTCAGACATTTGAGATTCCTCTGCTGAGAATTTTCAGTTTAGATCTGTGCCCCATTTTTAGTTGGATTATTTGGTTTTCCGATATCTAGTTTGGGTTCTTTTTATATTTTAGATGTGAGCACTCTGTCAGATGTAGAATTGATGACAATCTTTTCCCATTCTGTAGGCTGCTGATTTGTCCTATTGACAGTGTCTTTTGCATTACAGAAGCTTTTCAGTTTCATGAGGTCCCATTTATTAATTGTTGATCTTAGAGCCTGTGCTATTTGTGTTCTGTTCAGAAAGCTGTCTCCTGTGCCAGTGAGTTCTTGTGGTTTGTATCCATGTAAATTATCTAATGTTTATGTTAATGGAGACAGAGAAGCATAAATGGAGATAAAAAAAAATCTGCTAGCTCTGTGAGGTAATTTTCTTTTAACTATACACAAAATGTCTATTTACAAGCCGGATTCTCCAACTAAACTGCTAGCTCTATAGAGATCTTTATCTGTATCTACCTTTCTTGTGAGCTCTGCCAAATCCAAGAGGGTTTCCTTGTTCTCTTTCTGCCAGCTGCTTCTCTGTTTTTTCTGTAAGTCCAAAAAGAATCCTTATCCTTATCCTGGACCTCCTTCTATGAAGGCTCTTCCAAGCTAAAAGAGAGAGAACTCTCAAAGGTCCAACTGCTATAAAAGAAATCTCTAGCTCCTCCCCTATACCCTTGCAAGACTGAACCACATCACTGTCATGGTGGGGGGAGGGGGCTTTCTAAGCCAAGTTCAGTAGGGGCTGAACAATTTCACCTTTAGAGCAAAGACCACAAGACCTCTCCCAAACAATTTGCCTTAAAATAGGCAGGAACTTTCTATCATTCCATTATTGGGTATTTTTGCACCAATGTTCATGAGGGAAAATGGTCCTGGATTTCTTTTTCTTTGTTGAGTCTTTGTGTGGTTTAGGTATGAGAGTGACTGTGGCTTCATAAATTGAATTGGGAAACATTCTTTCTGTTCTCCAGTTTTCAAGAGATGAGACACCCTCTTCTGGTCTCCTCAGAGGCAGACACATGATGTACATACATGCAGGCAAAGCACCCATATATATGAAATAAAAATAAATGTTTTACTACTAATAACAAAAGCTATATAAGGTAAGTCAGATGGCATAGAAGCTAGGTAGAATGATGATTGCGAGAACTGTGGCTTGAAAGGTAAGAAAATGTTGAACAGATGCTACAAGTTTTCAGTCATTAAATGACTCACATTATTAATGCTATACATTTGCTGAGCAGTGGTGGTGTGTGCCTTTAATCCCAGCACTTGGGAAGCAGAAGCAGCTAGATTTCTGTGAGTTTGAGACCATCCTGGCCTACAGAGTGAGTTGTAGGACAGCCATGATTATAGAGAGAATCCTTTTTCTTGAAGAAAAAAAAAAGACAATAAATAAGAGTAATGGTAGTAACAGTTAATGATGATGATGATGGTGATGATGCTATGTGCTTAAAATCTTGTGTGGAGAATTTAAACATTTTCAGCATACATGTACAAAGAAAGATGACAGAATACCAGACATACCTTTAATCCCAGTAGAGGAAAGTTGATTTCTATGAGTTCAAAGACAGCCTGGTTTATATAGCAAGTTCCAGAAGAGCTAGAACTCCATAGAGAGACCATGTTTCAATGCTCCCCTCAAAAAGGTGATGAATATAGCCACTAATTTGATTGTGTCAGTAATTGCATATTGTATATCAAGCAATCACATTGCCTTCCTGAAATATGTGTAATTTAGTTATTATTATACTCAATAAACCTGGAAAAGTAATTAAAATGTAACAGACTAAACACACACACATTTATAGATGCCTATAAAGGTACAATAAGCTTACAGAACCTCAAACAGATTGGAACAGAAAAGAAAATCTCCTGCCACATATTCATCAAAACACTAAATTTACAGAAAGACTATTAAACGCTGCAGACCTATCAGTTACACCTGATTTCTCAACACTGACTCTAAAAACCAGAAGGGCCTGGCAGGTGTCTTACAGTCTTCTCAGAAATCACAGATGCCAGCCCAGACTACTATACCCAGCAAAACTTTCAATCACCATCGACAGAGAAAACAAGCTATTCCATGACAAAACCAAATTTAAACAATATCTTTCCACTAATCTAGTCCATCAGAGGAAAACTAAAAGGAAAAAACCTAAAAGGAAAACTCCAACCCAAGCAGGTTAAGTATATAAAAGAAAACACAGGAAATGATTTCACACACTATCACCATCACCATCAAAATGACAGGAATTAACAATTCCCCAGGAAAAAACACGGGCTAACAAAATGGATGAGAAAACGGGATCCATCATTCTGCTGCATACAAGAATCATACCCCAGCAACAAGATGAACATTACCTCAGAGTAAAGGGCTGGAAAAAGATTTTCCAAGCAAATAGACCCCCAAGAAGCAAGCTGGTATAGCCATTCTAATATCCAATAAAATAGACTTTCAACCAAAAGTAATCAAAACAGATGGGAAAGGACACCCCATACTCATCAAAGGAAAAAATCAACCAAGATGAAGTCTTCAATTCTGAATATCTGTGCCCCAAATGCAAGGGCACCCACATTTGTAAAAGAAACTTTACTAAAGCTCAAAACACACATTGAACCCCACACAATAATAGTGGGAGACATCAACACCCCACTCTCACCAATGGAAAGATCATTGAAACAGAAATTAAAGAAATACACAATGAAACTCATAGATGTTATGAACCACATGGATTTAACAGAAATCTACAGAACCTTCCCATCCAAAAACAAAACAATATATCTTCTTCTCAGCAGCTCACGGAACCTTCTCCAAAATTGACTAGATAGTTGGACACAAAGCAAGCCTCAAGAGATACAAGAAGACTGAAATAACCCCATTCATCTTATCAGACCACCATGGGTTAAAACTGGACTTCATCAACAACAGAAACAACAGAAAGCCTACAATATCATGGAAACTGAACAACTCTCTACTCAATGATAACTTGGTCAGCAAAGAAATAAAGATTTTCTATAATTCAATGTCAATGAAGACACAACATACACAATCAAACATATGGAACACAATGAAAGCAGTGCTAAGAGGAAAACGTTCATAGCACTAAGTACTTTTATAAAGAAATTAGAAAGACCTCATACTGGCAACTTTTTATTGGTTATTTTATTTATTTACATTTCAAATGTTGTCCCACCTTCCCGGTTTCCCCTCTGCAAATCTCCTATCCAATCTCCCCTCCCCTGCCTCTATGAAGGTGCTCACCCACCCACCTACCTGCTTCTGCCTCACCACCCTAGCATCCCCCTACGCTGGGGCATTGAGCCTTCACAGGACCAAGGGCCTCCCCTCCCATTGATACCAGATAAGGCCAACCTCTACTACATATGCAACTGAAGCCATGGATCCCTCCATGTGTACTCTTTGGTTGGTGGTTTAGTCCCTGGAGGATCCGGATGATCCAGTTAGTCGCTATTGTTCTTTTTATGAGGTTGCAATCCACTTCTGCTCCTTCAGACCTTCCCCTAGCTCTTCCATTGGATCCCCAGGCTCAGTCCAATGGTTAGCTGCAAGCACTTGCATCTGTATTGGTCAGGCTCTAGCAGAGCCTCTCAGGGGACAGCTATACCATGCTTCTGTCAGCAAGCACTTCTTGGCATCAGCAATAGTGTCTGGTTTTGGTATGTGCAGGTGGAATGGATCCCTAAGTGGGGCAGTCTCTGGATGGCCTTTCCTTCAGTCTCTGCTCCACACTTTGCCCCTGTATTTCCTTTAGACAGGAACAATTCTGGGTTAAAATTTTTGGGATGGGTGGGTGGCCCCATCCCTCAACCCGGGCTGTGCCTATCCACTAGCAACTTAACAACACACCTGAAACCTCTAGAACCAAAAGAAGCAAACATAGCCAAGAGAAGTAGATGGCAAGAAATTATCAAACTCAGGACTGAAATCAATAAAATAGAAACAAAAATGATACAAAGAATTAATGACAATTAATATAAACAATATAAATTACATTTTCCTGATGTAATTGTCCTTTCGGAGGTTTACTGCCCTGGTCTGCTAAGCTAGGCCTAGTCCTGGAAGCTTCTGGCTTCCGTGCCATCTAATCTAGGCCTAGAATATTTTCAGCCTCTAAAACTTATTGCTGAATAAGCTCACCCTTTCTAGTTTTTCTTAATTCGGAAGGCTGGCCAACTCAGCTGTTCTGACTCAAACTCCTCTCCAAGCTGACTGATTCAACCTGACTTCTCTGTTGTCCTCTCCTGAATTCTACTGCTTGGCCTCAAACTAACTCTGGTAATATGTTCTAATCTTCTGTCTCCTACTCACTTTCTGGTTCATTCTGTTTTACCTGTGTTCAGCTTGTTTTCTCTTCAACCTGTCTGCCTGCTTCTTTTTCTGTACAGGCCCTTAAGTGATTTCCCTTCCTCTCTCTTCTTGTGAGTGTTGGGCATATCCTATTCTGTCAAATCTTTCTCTGACAGAATTGTCTGCTAATCAATTAGACACCACTTTCAAACATGAACACTTCCTTCTACAAACTTTAACTTGACAGTTTAGGATGAACGGTTTGTACAATCTTACAGAATTGAACGAGCAATTCTCAACTTCATATGGAAAAACACAAAACTCAGGATAGCCAAAACAATCCTGGACATAAAAGAACTTCTAGAGGAATCACCATCCCTGACCTCAAGTTGTACTACAGGCAATAGTGATAAAATACATGTGGTAAATAGTGATAAAATGTACAAAAATATACAGATTGATCAATGGAATAGAATAGAAGACCTAAAAATAAGCCCACACACATATAGACACTTGATTTTTGGCAAAGAAGCCAAACCATACAATGAAAAAAGAAGCATCTTCAACAAATGGCGCTGATCTCACTGGGTGTCTGCATGTAGAAGAATGAAGATTCATATTTATCACCCTGCACAAAACTCAAGTCCAAGTGGATCAAACACCTCAACATAAAACTGGATGGATACACTGAATTTAATAGAAGAGGAAGTGGGAAAGTGCCTCAAACTCATTGGTACAAGAAACAATTACCTGAACAGAACACCAATAGCTCAGGCTCTAAGATCAACAATTGATAAATGGGACCTAATGAAACTGAAAAGCTTCTATAAGGCACAGGACACTGTCAATAAGACAAAACAGCAGCTTACAGATTGGGAAAAGATTTTCATCAACCCTACATCTGACAGAGGACTAACATCCAAAATATATAACGAACTCAATAAGTTAGACTTCAGAGAACCAAAAAAACCCAATTAAAAATGGAGTACAGAGTTAAACAGAGAATTCTCAACAGAGCAATCTTGAATGGCCAAGAAGCACATAAAGAAATGTCCAACATCCTTAGTCACCAGGGAAATACAAATCTATACAACCCTGAGATTCCACCTCACACCAATCAGAATGGCTAAGATCAAAATATCAATCCACAGCTCATGCTGATGAGAATGTGGAGAAAGAGGAACACTCCTCCATTGCTGTTGGGAGTGCAAACTTGTACAACCACTATAGAAATCAATTTGGTGGTTTCTCAGAAAATTGGGTATTGCTCTACCTCAAGATCCAGCTATGATCCTCCTGGGAATATACTCAAAAGATGCTCCACCATCCCACAAGAACACTTGCAGCTTTATTCATAACAGACAGAACCTGGAAATAACCTAGATGCCCCTCAACTGAAGAAGGGATAAGGAAAATGTGACACATCTACAGAATGGACTACTAACTATACAGCTATGAAAAACAAAGATATCATGGATTTTGCAGGCAAATGGATGGAACTAGAAAATATCATCCTGAGTGAGATAAAAACAGACCCAGAAGACAAAACATGGTATGTACTCACTGATAAGTGGATATTAGTCATAAAGGATAACCATGGTATAATCCGCAGACCTAAAGAAGCTAAGTAACAAAGAGGGCTGGGGAGGGGGGTGGGCTCCTGAATCTCACTGAGAAGGGAAAATAGAATACATATCTATTTCTACCCCTCTACAGAGGGGAGGGGACTAGACTGGAGTAGGGATGGGCAAGGGAATGGGAACAGGAGGGATTAGGTTGGTGAAGAACAGACAGAGAGGATACTAGGAGAGGTTACTAGATCGAGATGGTGGTGTCTCTGGGACAAGCTAGAAAATTAGGACAATGGAAACTGCCAGGAATCTATGAGGGTGACTCTGGCTACAACTCCTAGCAATGGTGGATATGCAGCCTAAAACTGGCCATCTCCTGTAACCAGGCTAAGACTTCCAATTATTGGGACACCAACCCAACCACAAAACCTTAGACCCACAATTTGTCCTGCCTATATGATGTGCAGGGATAAAAGATGGAGCAAAATTTGAAGGAAAAACCAACCAATGACTGGCCCTGCTTGAGACCCAGGCTATGAAAGAGAGCCTACCCCTGATACTGTTAATGATATTCTGCTACACTTGCAGACAGGAACTTAGCATAATAATGATTAGAGAGACTTCTTCCACCAACTGATAGAAACAGATACACAGACAGACATTAGGCAAAGCTTGAGTAATACTACAGAAGGAGGGGAGGAAGGACACCACAAGAAAACCTACAGAATCAACCTACCTGAGTCCATAGGGGTTCACAGAGAACTGAACCACTAACCAGAGAGCATGCATGGGACTGATCTAGGCCCTGTGCACATATGTCACAGTTATACAGCTGGGTCTTCATGTACGACTCTTCTAACAGCAGTAACAGGGGCTATCTCTGATTTTGTTGTCCTTTGCCTTCAGATCACTTTCCCCTATCTGAGCTGCCTTGTCTACACTCAATAGAAGAAGGTGTACCTTGTCTTACTGCAACTTGAAATGGAAAGACAGGTTGATATCCATAGGAGACCTGCCCTTTTCTGTAAAGCAAGGGAGGAAGAGTAGTGGGGGGAGGGGGTTGTGAGGAGGGAAAGATTAGGATGAGAGGGCAGTGGGGAAACTGTGGTCAGGGTATGGATTTAAATTAAGTAGTTTAAAACATTCTAGGAAGCTATCCTGATCTCCTTAGGGTAAACAAAGGTTTATATAACAGGTAATAAAATATTAGAATCAAAGCAAAGTTTTTTGTTTGATATCTCTCAGAAATATATTAATTATGAAAATAGCTGCACATGTACATTCACGTGTCTCAGTTACTTATCCATGGTTGACTTCCAGCCTAGAATTAAAATATAAAGCTTTCTCTCAGACCTGGAATGTTTTTTCCATTACCTATTAATTATACAGCAAATAGTACTTTTTATTTAAATTAATACTTTACATACAAGTTATTGACTTTACAATATACAGGGTTGGAGGTATAGATCAATACTAAAGCACTCACCTAGTATGCTCATGGCCTTGCTTTGATTTGTAGCATCTAGAAAAAATGTAATTAAATATATAATGATACATTGGTAAAGTTATCTCAAGGTCCTTTATATATGTTATGCAAATTAAGTATTTAGCATTGAGAAAAAATTGTAGAAGAAGAAAGGCTGACGACAAAACCAGCTGTTACCTACTACATTAAAATTTAATTCTAGTTTTTGCCTTTTTTTTCCCTCAGAAAAATTCTATTTCTCATTAAATTCTGAAGGATACGAAAGTGTCCTTTTCAAAAAAATGTTTAAACTATAGTTTTCATATAAGGGTAAAATGATTATGAATTAAAGACTTGGTTGGATTCATTGTTTTCTATGTAAACCAGGGAAGGGTGTTTAACACAAAATAAACAGTTCAAAGAAGAATCAAGTCACAGCCATTTGATCTAGAGCACTGGACTGAGTATTTAAATGGCTTTCATGACGGGATAAAGGAGGCAACCAATTTTTTTTTTCTTTTTTAGATTTATTTTATATGTATGAGGTTTTTGGGTTTTTTTTGTTTTGTTTTGTTTTGTTTTTACCTGCATGCACGTAGTACCCATAGTCGCCAGAAGAGGGCGACAGATTCTCAGCAATTACAGACACATGCACAGGCGTATTGGAAAATGAACCCAAATCCTCTGGGAAAACAATCATACTTAACCACTAAACCATCGCTCCAGCCCCAGCAATTGAATTTAAATGTAAAATGAGCTACCACAGCAGGAAGTTTGCTTAACTGAGTCTACTTGGTGGAATGTTGTTAATCTCATTCCAAAATTTCCACATATAAATTATTGGTCAGCTTTCTATCACTGTGACAAAATATTTGATGTAATCAACTTAGAATTATTTAGCTCGGGTTTTCTGTGATTTCAGTCCATAGTTAGTTGTCCCCATTGACTTTGTGCCTGCAGTGAGACAGGACATAGAAAAGGGAAGATGTAGCAGCCAGGAAAAAAGGAAAAACAAGAAAATGGCTGGGGCACTCTTTCTCCCTCTAGCATCTACAAACGACAATGATTTGGTATTACCATAATATAAGGAGTCTAAAACTTTAAAGTCGTGAAAAAATTCCAGTACAATGAAAAAAGCCACACACTCTGTGAGGGTTAATTTTATGTCAATTTGGATAGGCTATTAGGTACCAGATGCTTGGTTAAACATTCTTCTGAAGATGCCTATGAGAATGTTTTAGAATGAGATTATTGCCCTTTGTCGTTCATTTTTTGTAGTTAGTTAATTTTCCATTACTAATAAGAAAATATCACAAACTTATTGAGTTATGAAAGAAAGGCAGCTTATTGTGGTTCCGGAGGTTGGAGGTCTGTCTTTGGTGAGAGCTTTCTTGCTGACTGAGTCTTGATATAATGTATGACATCAAACAGCAAGAGACTGGGACATTAAAACCATGTGTAAACTGTAGCATCCTTCATAATAAGGAAGGCCTCATGGAAGGAGTTGAAAGCCTGGATGTAGCAAACATTCACAAGAAGGGGCAAATCCTCTTGCCTGTGTACCTTAGAGCTGAGACATCACCTTTCTCTTGCCCTGCAACTGGAACATCATAGTTTGAAAGCCTGCTGATTTTCAATCTAAAGTTATGTGATTATCATTCCCATTCTTGGACCTTTGTACTTGGAATAGAACCACATACTCTCCTGGCTCTCCAGCTTGATAACTGTATCTTTTCAAATGTATTGACCTCTGTATTCAAGGGAATCAATTCCTTATAAGTATTATGAGTGTATTTGTGGATATATGTATGTGAATGTATACACATATCCTAACAGTCCTATTTTTCCCCTGTAGAAACTTGATTAATCCAGATTTTGCTATTAAAAATCCTCTCTGTAGTCCAATCCTTACTGCAGTTAGGACAAATGCACTAGGAGCAAGTGGGGCCCAGACTGGTAAACGCCAAGTAAAAACAGAAGAGTTAACTAATAGTCATGGAAAGTGATTCATCATAACAAACAGATCCAGGGGAAGATGTCTTCTATTGGCTGCTTCTCTTGATAATCCTACTATATCTAAAATCAGAACAGTATACTTACCTTGTGTTCCAACACATAGCTTTCTACTGACAAACAGCCTTTTGTCCACAGCAGTTACTATGTATAAAGTAATGCTACGGTATGAATGTTTCGCAGTGCCTGAATAAAACTAAACCTCAGATGTTATAATAGTAAGATGTCATGGCCTATGGAAGGGCTCTATTTTCACAAAATAAGATTAGAATTTTAAAGGAAAGATGGCAAAAGCTTTAAGAGGGCCCTTTCACCCTTTCCACTGTAGCAAGAAAGTATGTCTTCAAAGAAGAGAGAACCCCCCACCAAGTATAAAATCTGCTGGCACACTAAAGTTAAATGTCCCAATCTCAAACAAGTAAGCAATTTATGTTGCTTACAAATTATCCTGCTAAAGTATTTTGTCATAGTAGCTATCATGGAATAATAATATATTTCAATCTTGTCGCCAAGGCAGTATCTTGCTTTATCAAACGTTGCCACTAGAGGACAGTATGTGCCTAGATTATTGTAGAAGTTTTTTAATCTGTCTTGAGATTTTATAGCCTTGGGTTCTGTAAAAACTGAAATATATATCCTTTTTTAGTACCAACAAAATCTTTTCTTTGACACTCTATCCATCTACCTAGATTCATAATTTTCCATATTAATGTATATAAAGTCAATGCAGGCTTGAAGACAGAAATGAAAGTCTTTCTAACTTTACCCAGAGCAAAATAAAGAAACGAAGTTCTCAATGGCCACGTACTAACTTGCCCTGTGGATTCTAAAGTCTCAAATTGGGAGTGACATCAGCAAGATGACCAAAGTAGAAATTACCAGTTGATGTTAAGAACAATCAAAGAGCCAGGTGGGCATGGTGGTACTTGCCTTTAATCCTAGTACTCGGGAGTACTATGTGAGTTCAAGGCCAACCTGGTCTACAAACCAAATTCCAGGGCAGCCAGGGCCATAGAGTGAAACCCTCTCTGAAACAGACAAACAAAAAGCAAAAATCAGAGAAAAGTAATTCAAATACATTTGCTTCCAGATGAAAGAACCTTCTAAATTCTCAAAGCATGAATAGTTATTTGGCATTAAGTTATTTCAAAAGGACAGACTCTGTTAAGAGTCTGTCAGGCTGAAATACAATGCCTATTTAGTAGACATATACATCACAACTAGAGAGGGGAGGAGCCAAATTTTTATACAGTGAACAGTTCCATCAGGAATGAACAGAGAGGCTCTGCATCCCTCTCATATCAACACACAGCTACTTCTCACTGTACATGCTTTCTTTTGCTTTGTTTTGTTTTATTTATTTATTTATTTTTTTGAGGCAAGATTTCTCTGGCTGTCCTGGAACTCTCTCTGTAGACAGGCTGGTCTCAAACTTGGAGATCCGCCTGCCTTTGCCTCCCAAATGCTGGAATTAAAGGCATGAGCCACCACCACCCTGCTGTATATACTTTTAAACACAGTCCTATTCAACATGTGAATAGCACTTCCTAAAACATGTAAGTCATGAGTAGCTCAATATATATATCGTGCTGTTCCTCCACTACCCTGTATTTTCTCATGAGTGGACAACAAATATGGATGTAGACTGTCAGTGGTCGTTACACATCTGTCTTCACGTTTCATTGAGCTGAAAAACTATTTGAACCTCCAGTCCCCCAAATGATGCTTTATTATGATTCACATTACAAACCACCTGAAAGGAATGGGAGAATCCCATGGCTAAACCCAAACCTCTAGGGTAAAATTTCCCACCCATTAAAAGTTGGCAGTGCTAACTAAAAAGATGACTTGTCGTTGAAAGTACTGATTTCTCTTGCAGAGGTCTCAGATTCCACCTCCAGAACCTGCATAGTGACACAACCATTGATAATTCCAGTTCCAGGGGATCCAACACCCTATTCAAACCTCTGCAGTCCCTACTCGTGCATGTAGTGCATATACACACAGGTAAAATACTCATAAAACATTAAATAAATAAATAAATAAATAAATCTAAAATATTGTGTAGATTTGGCAGTTAAGAAAGCAATCTCAGGAGAGGGGAGGGAGGGACCTGAGTGGGAAAGGGAACAGGGAGGGGAAGAGGGGAACATGATCAGGTAGGGAGAACAGGAGTAAAGCCCTGAGGGCCAGCAGGAAGAATGGAAACAGCCAACCTTGGGAGGTAGGAGGGTGGGGGGGGGGGACCCTCTAGACTATACCAGAGACCTGGGAGGTGAGAGATTCTCAGGAATCAAAAGGAGGGACCTTAGATGAAATGCCCTACAGTTGGGAGACGGAACTTGTAGAGCCCACTTCCAGCAGTAAGACAGGGCAATCAAATGGAGGGATGGGGTTGCCATCCCACAGTCAAAAACTCTGACCCATAATTGTTCCTATCTGAAAGAACTGCAGGGACAAAAATAGGAGGGGAGTCTGAGGAAAAGGAGGTCCAGTGATAGGCCCTAAAGTAAGATCCAGCTCAGGGGAGGTCCCAAGACCTGACACTATTACTGAGGCTAAGGTGTGCTTACAGATAGGAGCCTAGCATGGCTGTCCTCTGAAAGACCCAACAAGCCAACTGAAAGAGTCAGATGCAGATATTTGCACCCAACCAATGGACAGAAGCTGCCGACCCCTGTGGTTGAATTAGGGAAAAGCTGGATGAAGCTGAGGAGGAGGGTGACCCTGTAGGAGGACCAGCAATCTCATTTAACCTGGACCCGAGATTGCTCAGACACTGAGCCACCAACCAGGCAGCATACACCAGCTGATATGAGGTCCCTGACACATATACAGCAGAGGGACTGCCAGGTCTGGACTTAGTCAGAGAAGATGGACCTAACCTCAAGAGACTGGAGGCCCCAGGGAGTGGAGAGGTCTTGTGGGGTGGGTTATGGGGAGGATGAGGATGGGGACATCCTCTTGGAGACAGGGGGAGGAGGTATGGGATGTGGAACAGTCAGAGAGTGGACCAGGAGGGAACAAAATGTGGACTATAAAAAAAAGATTAAATTAAATTCAAATTTTAAAAAAATCTGTCTACAGAAAAAAAAACATAAAAGATTAATCGTATAAAAATGGCTAGTCTTTGACTTCTACATAATCTCTACATAGGAAATTTCACAACAAGTTTTTTTTACAAAAAGTACAAGTCATGTGTTGCAGTGGGCAGGGTGCTGTGTAAATGTGTTTAGGTACACCTTCCCATGTGAGTCTTGTTGCAAAGGGAGTTGGGGATCTAGAAAGGAGATACAATTGTCCTAGCTTCCCACCATTATCAAATAGTAACATAACTCAAACATGACCTATTAAAGGTGAATGTATGCCTCACTTGTATGTGGAAGCTTAAAAAAGTGGCATCATCCAAATACAAAGACTGCAGTGAGGACAGGCCAATGTGGGGAACAGTCCAGACACAGTAGGAGGAATAGTTTCTAGTGTCCTACTGTACAATAGAGTAACTATTGTTAGCAATATATTGCATATTACAAAGTAGCTAGAAGAGAGTTTTTGACATTTTTCACACACACACACACACACACACACACACACACACACACACTAGTTGAGATTGAGAGGTGGCAAGTTGGCTTGGCAGGAAGAAACACTTATGAACAGGAGTCTAGTTCAATGGTGAAATACTTGACTAGCATACGTGAGGCCCCGAGTTCCAGCCTCAATATTGGGGAGGGGTGATGATTGGTCTTCTAACTATAGTAATGAACATATCCGAAACAACAAAATAAAAGTCCACGTTTTCTGGTACTTCATTTTAACCAACAGCAATATTATGGAATATTCACCATTCTGCATTATTATTCAAGATATACGGGTTCTCTTCCTGAAACACTGGATTCCCATGAGAGTAAACAGTGGCTTGGGTTTATCCTGTAAGCATGGACAAAGGAGAAAAGGCATATCTTCCTGGAGGGGGAAATAAAGGGCTCACAGGATGACCATTACTGACAATTGCTTGATTTAAAAAAAAAAATGATTCTAACTGAGCTATGGAAGAGAACTTGATCTTCCAGATGTGATTCTCACTATGCCCTGTATTAATTTTTTATTTGTTTATTTATGTATTTTTTTTAAAACATAGAATGTTCTGTCTGCATGTACACCTACATGCCAGAAGAGGTCATCAGATCTCATTACAGATGGTTGTGAGCCACCATGTAGTTGCTGGGAATTGAACTCAGGACCCGTGGAAGAGCAGTCAGTGCTCTTAACCCATGAGCCATCTCACTAATTCTATGTTGTGTTTAAAAGGATGTACTTTACCTCTGGCAGGCCGGAAACTTGAACTGTAGACCAGGTTGGTTCATAAAGACCTTCCTGCCTCTGATGCCACAAGTACTGGGATTAAAATAATTTACTCTCATGTTGAGCCTTTTGTTTCATATTGTTTTGTTTTAGCCAGTGTCTTACTATTGATCACAGACTACATATTGCAGAAGTTTGTATTTATCTTAGGCTTTCTTTGAGCTCTGTATGGAGTCCAGGCTGGCCCTTAACTCATTATCCTATTAACCTTGGCTTCTTAAGTGCTGGAATTATAGGACTGTATCCCCCAGCCCAACATGGCTAAAGAGATCTCTTTTTTTAACTTACAGAGTAGGTGTGCACAACAATGATGAGTTCTAGTGTCTAAAGGGGCCCTAAATTGCTGGAGATTTTTAGCATCCTGATGAATAGTAAGTGTGAAGAAGAACAACTATCCTCTGTGAGTAATAAAATCTCTTAAGAAAATATTTGTTTCTAAATACAAGGAGATGAAAAAATGTCACTGCTATGAATTTGGAAAAAGAATGTTGGGAAGGAGAGAGTGCTTGTATTAGCATTGGTATCTGCAGGGTCAGAGAGCTTTGAGTGTCTGAAATGGGACTCTTGGGCGGGGAGAGGGGCGGGGTGGGGGTGGGGGACAGAGTGGCAGTACTGTTATAGAGTGCCTATGGCTTTGCAGTGAGAAATCACTCCACACAGAGATTCATAAAGGACAATCCTAATAGTAGTAGCTTATGTCTGGCTCTGGCTAATACTCAAAGAGGAGCAACGATGAACAGAAAATTTTATTAACTTAAATACACCTTAGACCTCTGCACTCTCCATATGCTGGCATCCTTAAATCTCTTTCAGATCTGGGTCTCAAGAGGTGAACAACTTAAACAGAGACAGAAAAGTCAACTGTGCCTATTTAAGCAGATGAAAGATTTACAAAGAAAAAATATCAGAAACATATCTCTCTCTCTCTCTCTTTCTCTTTCTCCTCTCTCTCTCTCTCTCTCTCTCTCACTCTCTCTCTCTCTCTCTCTCTCTCTCTCTGTGTGTGTGTGTGTGTTCTTTTTTATTTATTCTTTTCTCATACAATACACCCTGACTGCAGCCTCTCCTCCCTCCACTCCTCCCAGCTCCCGTCCACACCTCCCCTCTCCCTAGATCCACTGTTTCCCTTCAGAAAAGGGCAGGCCTCCCAGGGATATCAACCAGACAGAGCAGAACAAAGAAACTTTAAGCACAGCGGTGGGTGTTGTTCTTTCCCTACACTTGTTACCCAGGTTCACCTTGCCCACCTGGCAGAATTATCCTTTTCCTGATAAGAGCACTGGGAACTTAAAGGCAGAACAGGACTTGAAAGTTGTGACATTGCTCCGCCCCTTTTAGCCAAAGGGCTGAAGGTAAGTCTGAGTCCTCTCCTTTTGTTATGGGGATGAAGTGTAATTGGAGGGCAATCTTGGTGAATGATCTCTAGCAGAAAACTTCCTCAGCAAACCTAAGCTTCCATTGTAGTACAACCTTTTGTTACAGTTTTTTTTTTTTTTTTTTTTTTTTTTAACAAGCCTGGCTAGTACACTAGTTATCATCCAGTCATCTGGAGGCAGGGCACCTTTAGTTAAATTCTGTTATGTGTAACTTAGTATTTCCTAAGCAAGTTTCCTGGTAAATCTTTTTGTTTGTTTTGTTTTGTTTTTGTTTTTTGAGACAGGGTTTCTCTGTGTAGCCCTGGCTGTCCTGGAACTCACTCTGTAGACCAGGCTGGCCCCGAACTCAGAAATCCGCCTGACTCTGCCTCCCAAGTGCTGGGATTAAAGGCATGTGCCATCACTGCCCCACTTTCCTGGTAAATCTTTGATACTGTCAGTTTTACTGCTTCAAGTTTCTCCTGAATTAATACAGCCCTCTGAAAGAAACCAGGACTGGGGCTTAAAGCACTAGCACTAGGCACATCCGTAAGTTTGCTGATAGAGGGTATACGTGCCTTGTGCCTCGCATGCTCTGGAATGTTCCTTCTTATGTAATCAGAGCATCAGGGTTTCTTGACTGTGACTATGGGAACTCCCTGAAATAAAAACATAAAAAATAAAAAAATACTGTGGCTACAGCTCCCTCCTTTTGTTGTGGGTCAATTGGCAGATTTCTACTGACCCCAAACGCTTGTCATGTGTTTGGCAAGTCCTGCTGCAGTGCATACAAAATTTCTGTGACTAAATCAAGTTGTCCTCCAAGGGATAACCAAGGCAGGCACATCAAGAACTCACAAAATGGATAAATGTGGTGCACAGAAGTGGGCATGGTGGCAAATTACTTGAGGTTCCAGTTACATGGCAGGCTCAGTCAGGAAGGAGGCTTGCTTGAGCCTAGGTAAGAGGTGAAGAACAGCCTGACTGACACAGCAAGATCCTGTCTCTTAAAAAAAAAAAAAAAAAAAGAATGAAAGAAAAGAAAAAGAAAAAAAGCAAACAAAACAGACGTGCAAACAAAGAAGATAGGATAGGGAACATCATTTTCAAGCCAGGCGTGGTAGCATATGCCTAGAATATCAGTACTAGAAAGACTGAAGCAGGAGGGACCTGGGCGGGCCATCCTCAGTTACAATATAGCAAGATTCTGCTTGAGGAGACATGAGGAGGGAGGAAGGGAAGAAAAAGAAATTTAGTGCTAATAAGAAGGAAACTCCTGTCTTATGATGTTTGCTCATTAGGCTTTGTATGGCCTAGCACATAGCCTACTAGAGTCTGTCCTCTCTATGGAGCCTTGAATGAAAACAGCCTGTCCAAATAGGGTCCTTCTGTAGACACAAACTAGAATATCAGCATGTTGGTCCTTTTATCTGGTGAACAGCTACATCAGTAGAATGGGAAGCAGTCTGGATAGTATCTCAATTCTTCATGAAATGTTAAGGAGAGGTGCTGGTGGGGTACAGAAATTCCTTTTGCATGCAAGCTTCCTCTGGTTTGACAGTTTATTTTTGCTGGTAGTGGTATGTGCTCGGTGTGGTGTCTGTGTGTGTATATATATACAAATGTATGCAAGGGTGCATGTGCCTACAGCGCATATGCGGAGGCCAGAGGTTGGTGTCAAGTTTCTTTACCACTTTCCACCTTATTTTTTTGCGACAGAGTCTCACGTTGAACTTGGTGGAAACTGGGTGGCTAAATTGACGGGGCCCGTGAACTCTGGGAATCTTTCAGGCTCTGCTCGCCAGCAGTGGAGCTAGAGATGAACAGCACCATACAATGAGTGCTGGGGATCAAAGCCAGGTCCTAATGCTCGCATGGCAATCATCTTAAGCCACTGAGCCATCTCCCTAGCACAAAATCCACCTTTTATGACATAAAATTGAACAATTCCAGTGGGTCCATAATCTTTACGAACACCACAGACCTAATCCTAGGTAGTTCCCCCCTTCCAAAACACCGTTGTCACTGACTTTTAATCCAGTCAAGCAGGAGCGCCATCATGAGCAAGTCTCTGTGTTACAGGCACTGGGCTCATTTGTTCTTTGGAAGAAGTTGTCCTTAGAATGGTAGCAACAGCCTTCAAACAGTAAATATAGCTCTTGCTTTTAAAAGAGAGTTCTCAGGTACAGCAGTTGTGATGCTTCCTTTAACCCCAGCACATGGGAGGCAGAAGCAGGTGACTCTCTGAGTTCAAGGCTAGCCTGGTCTATGGAGTGAGTACAGCCCAAGAGAGAAATCCTGTCTTGAAAACCAAAAACACACAGAGCAGCCTTGCTTTGAAAAACAGAACAAAAAGGGGGAGAGAAAGACAGTCTTACTTTGCCACAGATAGGACTAAAGATAATGAGGGCAACAAGTCCTATAGCTAGGGGGGGGGCAAGATTAAGATTTCCCATCACTGGACAGAATTCCCAGTGGTAAGGAGCACTTACTGTTCTTGCGAGAACCTAGGTTTTAGTTCCTGGAATCCACATCCGGTGGTTCACAACTACCTGTAACTTCCATTCCAGGATATGGAATATCCCTGGCCTCTGTGGGCACTCACATACAAATGGAGGACATAAAACCGGCAGGCAAGGTTGTAGGAAATCTGTGGCATGAAAAGCTACACAAGCTCAGTTGCACAAGCTGTGCTGCGTAGCCACATTACGTTGCCTGTCTGGGGACGCGCCCATCTTTGGAGAAAGTGCGCAGGCGGCGCGCCCGGCACGCAGGAGAGGGTGCGCGCACGTATACACACTGAGAAACCTGGCTCCTGAGCAAAGAGGGACTAGGTCCTAGATGCACTGATGGCTCATGGTGAAAATTCAAAGAATTCAAACTATACGCTGCTTGGTAAGACGGCTCAGTGAGTCCAACTCCTACAGAGATAGGATTTAAAGACTCAACTAAAGAACAGAATATGCCCTCAGCTTCCCACTTGAGACTTCCCACAAAGATTAGCAAACTGTCAAAGATATGCAAAATGTCTGAATTGAAGTAAATGGCTCTGTTGAAAGCTGTTGCTCGTTAGCGTTAGCATATTAAAGCCCTAGTCTAGTGCTCAGTTATCAGGTACTCAGAAGATTCTGTTCCTTTGAACTAGTAAGGTCTGATGCAAATTCTAAATAATATCAACTGAGACACTTAAAATTTCAGTTCAATTGAGCACTTAAAATTTCAGTTACTTGGGAAATGGAAGTGAGGGGGACATCGGAGTCCAGTATAGGCGCATAGCTGATAATCTTGGAAAGAAGGGTTAAGAAAAACTTAAAGACCGTAGACAGAAAGGATTCAGACACCTAAAAGTATACGACAAAGATTGCTTCTATAAGTTGCTGCGAATCCAAAGCAGGGAAGAAGGACTTATATATTTAAGTAGTTCAACATTGTAAAGGCCATATGTGACAAGCCCTCCAGTAACTTAGAACACAGTTGTAAAAAAAACTGTTGGAAAGCTTTTCCAGTACACTGAGGACCAAGTCAGGGAAGCCTCCTCCGCACTTCCCTTCAGTATACTACTATACTGTATTTTAGTATATAGAAATTTTAAGTGCTCAATATGGACTTCAACTTTATTTATAACAAACCTATAAACTGACTTGTATTTCTAATTCTTTGGCTGTGTACCTGATGACATCTTCCTGGTGATTCCTGATCCTTTTTTATAGCTATAGAGACTGAGAAATTGTGTCATTTCCATTAGCCTTGGAGGACATTATGCTAAGTGAATTATACCAGCACATATAACAAGTACCACATGTTCTCATTTTTTTAATTTATTTTGAGGTAATGAACAAAAGACCACTCATCAAGAGCAATCTGTATGAAGCTGGCTGGTGACAGCTTGGAGAGAAACACTTCTCACAGAGCAGACTCCAAAGAATTTTACAGGGAGCTCTTAGAGACACAGAGCACAGAAAAACTACATCTTGGTTGGAAGTTGCAAGGGGAAGGAAAACAAGCAAGCAGTTTAACAAAAGCCAAAAATACGCAGTTAGCCAGGGCATTTTGACTCTAGGTTTCTAGAACAGAGTTGGAGATTTCTTCCCGAAGCCCTTTCCATGGGAGTGGGAAAGAGAAAGTCAGTTTCAGTTTCTGGTTAAACCAAAAGTGGCTCCAACTGAAGCAAGATGGAGAAACGTTTGCCCTGTCACGTTTTATAGACTGTAACACAACTGAACTAATCCTTGAAGCACTTATTTTTATGTGCATTGGGGAGTAACATACATGCAAACTATGTAGAGGCAGCAGTGAACAAGTTTCCGGAGTCGGTTCTTTCCTTCAACCCTGTGAATCCCAGGAAAGAAACTCCCGGTCATCCAGCTTGGTGGCAAGTGTCTTTACCTACTGAGTCATCTCACCCACCCAAAAGAGTAATTTTAGATGTCTGCATCACCAAAGTTAGAAGAAATTGATATAATAGATATGCTATTACTTCAATTTAATCATTCCACATTTATAAATATATGTAACATCACTTTGTGCCCCCAAAGATAATATAATTACAATCTGTTTATTTATAACTTAAAATTTCTAGCTATTGGAAAAATAACTAAATTCTAAATATATATATATATATATATATATATAATATAGAGAGGAGAGAGAGAGAGAGAGTTTGTAATATTTAATAATTATATATATATATATATATAGTTTTGTAATATTTAATAAAAAAGTTTTTATGTTAAGGTTAGCTTTATTGAATTATTTTAAACATGACAAAGATTTTCCAGAAAATTTTTATTTTTATAATGGGAGAATATGAATATAGCTTTTTTACTCTTTTGTGCAAAACAAAGCAAATATAATGAAAATTATAAAATTAACAGTTCAGCATAGAAATGCTGTTACCTCACAGCCTGATGGGTCCAAATCTACCACATTACTCAGTGTATATGTTAGAATCCTAAATTCTTTCCTGTCACTTGAATGATCATTAAAACTCCAGGGTATTTCTCCATCTTAAGTGATCAAAGAGCAAATTAACACAATTCAGGGCTAAGGACCAATCATTGTCCAAAAACCAAATCTATCTAGAAAGGGTGACTGTGGAGCCCAACAGAGGTATCCTCCGCCTTGGGAACCCATTGATGGGTCCCTGACACTTTTATCTCGATTCCTTGGGAAGACAGTCTAGCCTTTTCCCCTGAAGCAGCCCCAGTGCTTTGAGCTTAGTGACATGAGGGTGACGCATCATTCAATAGTAATTTCTGTTAATTTTTATACTTCTCAATGTGCTCATGAGCTATGATCAGCCTTTGAATCTGTGCAGTACCTTCATAAATCTGATAGATCTTGGCGTTTCTCATCAGCTTTTCCACGGGGTGGGTATTCAGTGTTGAATCCATAGCCTTTGAAAATCTGCACGCCATCAGTGACTAACTGATTGGCAATGTCTCCTGCCAAGGCCTTTGCAGTAGAGGCATAGTATGTGTTCCAGCGGCCGGAGTCAACCTCCAAGCTGCTTTCTGGTAACTTGAGTCTAGCGAGCTCAACTTTCATCGCCATTTCTTCGAGCAGAAACGAAACTCCTTGGTGCTCCATTAGCAGGTTTCCGAACGTTTTCCTATCCAGGGCATACTTTGTAGCTTCGTCCAGAGCTCTCTGGGCCAGCCCGACAGCACCAGTTTCGACCGTAGGTCTGGTTCCATCAAAAGTCCCCATTGCGATCTTGAACCCTGCTCCTTCACCAATTAGCACATTCTCCTTAGGCACTCTGACATCTTCGAAGGCATTTTCCTCTGGTGTCAGAGCATCGCTGGTCCATGTTTATTTCCTTTTTTCCAATATGTATTCCTGGGGTGTCAGCTTTTAGGATCTGGGTTAGAGCGCGCCAGTAAGAAATACTAGTTGGCCTTTCCTCCTTTGGTTATCCACATCTTCTGACCGTTGATAACATATTGTCACCCTTCTTCTTGGCTCTGTCACACAGTAGGCACACATCATCGGCTGCTCCGTCATCCTTCCCAAATACTTCTTTTTTTGTTGGTCATTTCCAGCAAGAATCACAGGCATTTGCCCGCAAAGAATTTGCTTCAATAGCAGTCTGCACCCCTGTACACCCATATGCCAACTCTTCAGTAATTAAACAAGCATCGAAAGTTCCCAGGCCAAGAATACCACAACTCTCTGGAATGTGTATATTGATCAATCCAAGTTCCCAGGCTCTTTTGATGAGAGAAATGGGTATTCACCGCTTTTATCATATTCTGGGGCGATGGGAATTATTTCCTCTCTGGCAAACTTCCGGGCAGTTGCTTGGAACTCTTTCTGCTGTTCCGTCAACTCAAAACTAAACCCTAATCCAGGCTCCTGCTTGAGAGATGCCTTCGTGTGTTGTGCTCAACACTCAAACTGAGAAACACTTCTCAGGACCCTGCAGTCTCTGTGGATCACCGCTGCCATGATGACTCCTCACTCTGCTCAATAAAAAATTTTAATAACTTACATATGTAAGTATATAATCAAAACTAATATTAGGACAACATTCTATAATTTCATTCAACCAGAAGTCCAAAGATTATATACTAAATTCATAAAACATTTATATTCAAAATAAGTAGTAAGGGTACTGGTTGACATTTGTGATTCTACAACACAAGTTGGAAGTCGGAGGTCAATGGGAGATTATTTCCTTGATCACTTGATTTTTGAGGGAGGCTTTTTCACTTGAACCCAGAGTTAACCCATTCAGTTAGCTAGTCTAGGTAGGCAGCTTCCTCCAGGGATCTCCTGTTTCTGCTTCCTGAATGCTGGGGTTATAGGTAGGCTGCTACGCTTGCCCAGTAATTATGGGGGCCCTGGAGGTCTTAACCCCTCACCTTCATGCTTGTCTATCAAGCACTTTACTTTCCACCATTATGTAGTTGTACATAAATAAATGTCAAATTACTTCACCTATCTTTTTACACATCCATTTACATGTGTGTGCAGGTGCATGTATATATGCAGGTCTGTAAATGTGTGGTGGCCAGAAGATAACATTGGATGTCATCTTCAGGAACTCTGACTGCTTTGTTCTCTCACTGAACCTGGAACTCACTGATTTTGATAGCATCCTCCTGTCTCAGACTGGCCAGTGCTAGGATAACAAATGCACATAGCTGCATTCAGCTTTTCCATGGATGCTGAAAGCAAATTTTAGTCTTCATGCTTGTGAGGCAGGCACGTTCTGACAGAGCTGTTCCCCTAGTCCCATGATTTCACTGCATGAATCTTTCCAGAATAAGCACTCAATACCGATGAGAGGAAAAGAGAGGAAACGCGTTCACTAGTGCCAGGACACTCCAAGCCAAGACAGCTCCTAAAAGACTGCCCGCCTCAGATCCAGTTTGCATTCTCCTTTTATTAAACTCTAGAACTACCAGGTGACTTGACTAGGCAACAGATTTTACAGAAGTGAGCATGGCAGTAGGTTGTTTTAAACAAATCTAGTTGACAGGTGAGAGTTTGTGTGGTCAGGTTATAAAAGGTCAATGACTCAGTTTCTGCTGTTTCTCCTTGTCATTCTGTTTCAAGTAGCAAGTGATGTCATGCTTAGAAATGGGAAATTACAAGCAGTGCTTTAAGGAAGAAAAACATTAATCGATCAATCAATCTGTATCTGGAATAGAGAGATGGCTCAGGGCTTTAGAGCACCTGTTCTCTTAGGAGAACATCAGTTTGGTTCCTAGCACCCAAGTCTGGAGACTCATACCTCCTGTAGCTCCATCTCTAGATGACAATCTTCTGTAGCCTTCTGGCTTCTGTGGGACACCTGCACATAAATACAGTCTACTCACAAACATATAAATAAAAAGAAATCTTAAAAACTTATTGCACTTGGAAAATACTGGAATGCGTGGGATTCTTTCCTTTTAAACTAAAAAATATGTCACTGTAGGAAGCCAGTGGAGTATTGTTTGGCATGAGTACGGTCCATGTCAAGGACCAAGGTCTCAGCACCATGAGAATGGCAAAGCTTTCCTCAGATGGGGTTCTGAGGGATGGCAAAGTCTTCCTTGGATCTGAATGCAAATATTGACAAGGTATCTAGAGAATTTCACTGTAGATTCTTACCTCATTTTGCAGTATGAAGACTGTTCCAATACACAGCCTGCTCCTACTATGATTAACTAACCCTGTTTCCTTGTTCAGCTGTATAAAACAACCCTGCCTGCTTTTTCTTCTGTATGTAATAACCTTGCCTCCTTGTTCAGCTGTATGCAATAACTGCACCTCCCTGTTAACTGCATATAATAAATACACTGCACTTCTAGGGTACTATGACTTCATCAGAGCCAGACTGTGTGATCCAAGATTTTCTGTGTCCATGTATTTGTCTTTTTTTTCTCATTCCTTTACCTTCCCAGATAGGTCATTCCTTGAAGTCATACGAGGATGTATAATGCATCCATTTATGTTTATACCTGTTCTCAGCCTGGTCAGTGAAGTTTCTTTTTGTAAGTTAATGCAGAATCTCACAGCTGGACAATGTACAGATGTTGTGGTGTTCAAATCCACTGTGAAAGACCAATGACTTTTACCCAGTTCAAACTTAGATTAGATGACCTAGAACTTACTGTTAGCTGAAGGGCAGCAACCTTAAAGCCAATAAAGCACACTTTGCAGAAGTGGAGGTTGGAGGGTTTTAAGATCAGGCATCAGAAAGATATATTATTTACAACTGTCCATGGAATCCACAGTCTGGGCAGGAAAGTTGTTTTATTTCCCTCAGTTGTTTCTTACTTTCCTGCTATATAGTAATGAAAAGACTATTTCATCCCTTTCCTTTCCATAGCGATAAACAAGTTTTCTGGAAGCAAAGGCAGCTTTTAAAACCTCACAGCCCATTGTCCTATTCTTTTGTTGTTGTTGTTGTTGTTGTTGTTGTTGTTGTTGTTGTTTTGAGACAGGGTTTCTCTGTATAGCCCGGGCTGTCCTGGAACTCACTCTGTAGACCAGGCTGGCCTTGAACTCAGAAATCCACCTGCCTCTGCCTCCCAAGTGCTGGGATTAAAGATATACGCCACCACTGCCCGACCATTGTCCTATTCTTATCTCACCCATAGTGTACTAGTTTCTTCCAGGCACTCCAAAGCAAATGTCAATGGCCCTTATGGGATGTCTGGCTCCCTATAAGTGTCTTTAGTCATTACAGGGACATGTGTGAAATATTACTCATATCTGAGCACTCTAATGACTGGGATAGAGAAAGTCATTTCTTAACAGGGGTGGGGGGAACAAAACACAGAGCCATTAGTTTTAGGGCTGGATGTCATGTCCTTACACTGAGAATGATTGTTGAGTGCTCAGCCCTGAGATATCCATATCATTCCATTTGAGGCCCAGGGAACATCAGGGGAGAGGAGACAGAAACTTCTTAAGAGCCATGGGATGGGGATAAAAACAGTGTGAAATGCTGTCTTGTAGATATGGTCTGGCTGTGCAATCACAAACACACAGAAGTCATAGCTACCTGGATGAGGCTTAACACACATCATACACACGCACCCGCACACGCACGCGCACGCACACAACGCGCACACACACAGCACACATACACACAATACAGGATAGGAGAAGCAATAGTTGCCAAATACACAGGAACAGCAAGGCTGAGTGAGAGACTGACAGAGTGAGGATCACAATACACATCGTACTAATTATTTAAAATAATTAAGAATGAAAAATCACTTTAGAGTGATTAAAACTCTCCTTTACAAAACAGCTGACAGACTATTCTTCTGAATGTTAGAAGGGAGATAGTGTGAAGACCCTTTGGGGTTTGGGTGGTAGATGGTATAGCCCTCCTGGTAAGAAATGCTAATAAGGAGCTGCTGGTTTCCTCCTTTTAAACACATAGACTTTACAATGCCAAAATCACCTCACAACTACCTGCAACTCCAGCAGAGCCAATGCCCTCTTCTGGCCTGTGCTTACTGGCCTGCTTGCCCTAGACAGCTCATCCTGCTTTCTTACAGAACCCAACACCACCAGCCCAGGGATGGCACCACCTGGAAAGGTCTGGCTCTCCCCCATTAATCGCTAATTTAGAAAATGCCTACAACTGCTGCATTTCATTGAAGCATTTTCTCAACTGTGCCTCCTTCCTCCCTGATGACTCTAGCTTGTGTCAAATAGACAAAAATCAGGATAGAACAAGGCTTTAATTAATAACACCAGGGAGGGCCCACTTAATCTATGTGAATTACAATTTGCAAAAGGGTGAGGATATGGGCTCCCTTTTCTTCCCTTTCCTACAGTTGAACTTACAGATTCGGATGTCACTTTTGCTTCCCTTACACATTCCCGTTTTTTAGAAGCAAGGAAATTGTACAAAGCCAAAATGGTTCTTATGCTACCTACAAGGACTAATGGTTGAACACCTCATTCACCCAAGCTGAAATGCCTTGCCTTACCAAGCAGCCATAATGTAGGTGTCCAGTCTGTCGACACCCTCTCCTGAGCAGAGAACAGACCACTGCAAAAGAGATTTTCATGACCACCACTTCAACAGGTTTCAGTTTGCAATGCTCCCCAGACCTCAGAAATGGGGAAAGGGGCTGGAGAAGGAAAGGATGACCACAATTTACACTGGGGACTTAAGGCTCACCACTAGGGGCAGAGTATACTCCCCGTTTTAAAAACCCCTCCCAGGCATTCCTTCTCTTGAGAGATTAAAGCAGCCATACTTTTCAGCCCTTCAAAATCTGACCGGTAAGATTCTGCGGGAATATTTTTCTTAAGTGTTCTATAAACATGGACTGTGAGTCCAATTCCAGGGCATCTCCAATCCGCAAATCTACCTGCCAGCTGCTACTGAGGTGTGCCATGAGGAAGCTCTCCTCACAAAAAGGATACATCCGGCAGCATGGCTACCCACAGCAAGGAAGGACCAAATTCAGTATACTCTCGGCAAACCTACACCAAAAAGGGACTTTTGGTAGAGCCAATGTCTTGAGTTAGTGTCGCCTAGGATTTTGATCTGGATAAAATAGGTGGAGCTTCCTGGATCGTGGCTTACCCCTTGGGTTATTCGAAGAGTTGCTGGATCGATCCACAGAGGACCAAGTTTTAGGGGAGGGGAGTGTGGCAGTTTTGGAGTCTTCCATGTCGCACAATCTCTGGTCCTGAGATTCAGCCATGAAGATGTTCCTGCTCAGTGCCTGCTGAATGTACGATGAGCAAATCTGTCCACTGCTCAGGCTCCCGGAACTTTACGAATAATTCCGACATATAAACTAAATATTTAGGAAATTTTTGAGATACGAACCTATTAAAGGCAAAATTCGGCCCTGGAGTGCTAGTATTGATTCTGTTATTCTGCTTCGTCTGTTCTGCATGCGGAGGAAGTATCCCCACAGAGGCTCAGTGACCAAAGCAAGCACCTCTCAGAGTACTTTTGATGGTGCTCAGTCAGAAAACCCGATTGCTGCCTGATTCAGAAAGCAAAACTGGTAGTTTTGTGCAACCTGCAATGATGTTGTACACAACGACACCACAAGATTAAACACTGTGCCTTTTTTATGCAGGCAGAAAGGACTAGAGCTTCTCCCAGCATTCCGTGATTGGGAAGACTATTGCAAATGGATTTGCTTCTTCCGTTCAAATCCGTTCCAGGTAAGGTTCTCAAGCCATTTTCCTCCTTACTGGTTTTTTTTTTTTGGCAGCTTGATGCACTGGTTTTTGCTGCAGGGCATCTCATGTCTCTCAGATTGCAGCGAGTTGCTGCAGCACTTTTCCCAGCAGCCAGTTTCTTGCCGCGAAAGGGATAGGACTTGGCAGTATGGCTGCCGCTGCCTCAGCAAGGGTGTTCCTTGCCGCGGAAAGTATTACATGTGCTCTTGCTGAAGTTTCCCTTCTAAAAGGCAACCGTGGGTTCCCCAGGGTCTTCCTTTGTAATCACCTTGGTTTAATGATTAGACAAAGTGGAGGTATTGCTCCCTGTAAAGGTACATTCAGATTTCACGTGCTCTTGGCGCACTTCCCTTTTAAAAGGGACTTCCTGGGTCCACAGGGACTTCATTTGCAGGCGCCATAGGTTTATGAACTAGATAGCATGGTTAGGAGCATACCTAGAGACTAGATTTCCAATTTGGGGGGCACTAGAAGATTTGGCTGGTTGCCACAGGGGAAAAAAGCCTCTTGATTGAGGAGCAGAAAGGTTTGGGGAGCAGGCGATTTGGGGAGTGTCCAGCGGAGGAATCCAGCACTCTCTGATTCTGGAGATTTATCACAGGCTGTTGTTTGTGGGGAGCTCCTGCTAAACTTGTTGAGAGGAGATTGTACCCACTACTCAGACTCCTGGAACTTTTACGAATAATTGCGACTTAAAATAATCTAAGATTTTTACATTAATAAGATAGGAACCTATGGAAGTTAAAAATCAGTATAGCAAACAGCTGTGGAAAGTGCTAGCCTGGATCTGTATTTCTGCCTCTTCTGTGTGTCTTCAGTTAGAATTAGCCAGGAGAAGCTGAGTGACTGACCAAGCACACTGAGATAGTTACACCTGAAAACCTGAAAACTGCCCAGGTACTTCTGGTATTTGTGGTGGGTTTGTATTCCTTAAGTGACTGCTTTTCAAAATCGGTTTCTTGTACAGTAAAAAACAAAGAAAAGAACAAGTAGACAATGATTTTACCTCTTCAAAAATAATTGTAATTCAGCAAAGATGAGAGAGCGTTTCGATATGTGATTGTGCACATATATGTATGTATAATCTATAAAATATATGTCTATCTATGACATATTTAGATAGATAGATAGATAGATAGATAAGATAGATAGATAGATAGATATAGATCCTACAGCTAGGTACAAAATTCATTTGCAACCTTTTATAGAAAAAATGTCCAATGGATTTTCCCTGGACCCATTTATTTTTAATGGTTTTCCAAGTACCAGAATAAGCATTGGTAATTTAGAAATGCATTTGTATTTGAAAGTGTATTTCTTTCCCTAAAGATAATAAACCAACATCCATTTTCCTGCAGTTTTCATTTGTTTTTAGCCACAGCATGGTAAAATTATGAAATTGGCTTCCAGATGGATGGATGGGCTGGAAAGTATGATGAATAGGTGAGGAGGAACAATCTGAAAAAGAGAAATGTATCTAAGCCCTTCTATGTGACTTCTAGTCAATAGTGTAAGTTTGTGATGAAACGGATGCACCTGTGAGGGGGAATTTTTGGGGAAGAACAGGAGAGGGTCCTGATACAAGTGGGTGAGGAGGAAAAGGAAATCTTTTGAGAGGCCGGAAAGGGGTTTTCTAATTTTAAACTAGGTTTTTAAAACCCCTGTAAAGGGTTCCTTTTTGTAAAGTGTGTTAAAAGGGGATTTGTGAAAGGTTTGGCCCCAAAATGAAAGCATATTTTTATTTTTAATTCTATGGCTTTTTATTTTAAGGTATTTTTTGTTTAATTGGTTTTTCAAAATTTCCCGGGTTTTTAAATTTAAAGGTTAAAAGAAAATAAGGCTTGATTTTCACAATTTAAATTAAAAGCAACAGACAAGGAACCCGGTTTTTTCCCCACAGCCAAACCCGTCAGGGAAGGAAATTTTTTAAACCAAACCCCAACTATAAAAAAAAAATCATAAGTAAAACCCTGGGTTTTAAACCCCAAACAAACCGTCTATGGAGAACCCTTTTGGGCTTCACTTTACACTTTGTTATTTTTGTTTGTTGTGTGGTTTTGTTTATGCTTTAAAGTGTATTTTTTCCCTGGGGGGATATGGGGGAAAGTAAGTTAGGATTGGGAATTTATGGAATTGGGAAAATTTCCAAAGGAATATTAAAAATTTAAGAAACTTTCCCAACAATTTTCCCCCATGCGGGAGAGCACCCGGTCAGGTTCCCCCCCTGGGCCCGCAGCTCACCTTCGCCAACCCCAAACCCCACAAAAATTTCGGGAAAACACAAACTTTTCCAGAAAAAAATTGGGGAAAAGGTTTTTCCCCATGTTTTGTTTTTTCTTTTTTTTTTTCTTATTTTTTTTTTCTTCATTTTTAATTATCCTACTCATTTATTGCAAAACCACTTCCAGTCTTTCAACCTTCCAAACACCCTTCCCCCTCCCCCAATGTTTTTCTTAACTGTTCTATAAACATGGGACTGTGAGTCCAATTCCAGGGCATCTCCAATCGCAAATCTACCTGCCAGCTGCTACTGAGGTGTGCCATGAGGAAGCTCTCCTCACAAAAAGGATACATCCGGCAGCATGGCTTTCCACAGCAAGGAAGGACCAAATTCAGTATACTCTCGGCAAACCTACACCAAAAGGGACTTTGGTAGAGCCAATGTCTTGAGTTAGTGTCGCCTAGGATTTTGATCTTGGATAAATAGGTTGGAGCTTCCTGGATCGTGGCTTACCCCTTGGGGTTATTCGAAGAGTTGCTGGATCAATCCACAGAGGACCAAGTTTTAGGGGAGGGGAGTGTGGCAGTTTTGGAGTCTTCCATGGTCGCACAATCTCTGGTCCTGGAGATTCAGCCATGAAGATGTTCCTGCTCAGTGCCTGCTGAATCTACTGATGAGCAAATCTGTCCACTGCTCAGGCTCCCGGAACTTTTACGAATAATTCCGACATAAACTAAATATTTAGGAATTTGTGAGATACGAACCTATTAAAGGCAAAATCGGCCCTGGAGTGCTAGTATTGATTCTGTATATTCTGCTTCATCTGTTCTGCATGCGGGAGGAAGTATCCCCACAGAGGCTCAGTGACCAAAGCAAGCACCTCTCAGAGTACTTTGATGGTGCTCAGTCAGAAAACCCGATTGCTGCCTGATTCAGAAAGCAAAACTGGTAGTTTTGTGGGAACCTGGCAATGATGTTGTACACATCGACACCACAAGAAATTAAACACTGTGCCTTTTTATGCAGGCAGAAAGGACTAGAGCTTCTCCCAGCATTCCGTGATTGGGAAGACTATTGCAAATGGATTTGCTTCTTCCGTTTCAAATCCGGTTCCAGTAAGGTTCTCAAGCCATTTTCCCCCTTACTGGTTTTTTTTTTTGTTTTTTGTTTGTTTTTTTTTTTGTTTTTTCGAGACAGGGTTTCTCTGTGTGCTTGGCTGTCCTGGCACTCACTCTGTAGACCAGGCTGGCCTCGACTCAGAAATCCGCCTCCTCTGCCTCCCAAGTGCTGGATTAAAGGCGTGCGCCACCACCGCCTGGCCTTACTGGTTTTTTTTTTGGCAGCTTGATGCACTGGATTTTGCTGCAGGGCATCTTCATGTCTCTCAGATTGCAGCGAGTTGCTGCAGCACTTTCCCAGCAGCCAGTTCTTTCCTGTGAAAGGGATAGGACTTGGCAGTATGGCTGCCACTGCTGCAGCAAGTGTGTTCCTTGCCGCTGAAAGTATATACATGTGCTCTTGCTGAAGTTCCCTTCTAAAAGGCAACTGTGGGTTCCCCAGGGTCTTCCTTTGTAATCACCTTGGTTTATGATTAGACAATGTGGAGGTATTGCTTCCCTGTAAAGGCACATTCAGATTTCAGGTGCTCTTGACGCACTTCCCTCTAAAAGGGACTTCCTGGGTCCACCAGGGACTTCATTTGCAGGAGCCATAGGTTTATGAACTAGATAGCATGGCTAGAGCTTCCTAGAGACTAGATTTCCATTTGGGGCCATTAGAAGATTTGCTGGTTGCCACAGGGGAAAAAGCTCTTGATTGAGGAGCAGGAAGGTTTGGGGAGCAGGCGATTTGGGCAGTGTCCAGCAGAATCCAGCACTCTTTGGTCCTGGAGATTTATCACAGGCTGTTGTTTGCGGGGAGCTCCTGCTAAACTTGTTGAGAGGAGATTGTACCCACTACTCAGACTCCCGGAACTTTTACGAATAATTCAGACTTAAAATAATCTAAGATTTTTACATTAATAAGATAGGAACCTATGGAAGTTAAAAATCAGTAATCAGCAGCAGCTGTGGAAAGTGCTAGCCTGGATCTGTATTTTCTGCCTCTTCTGTGTGTCTTCAATTAGAATTAGCCCAGGAGAAGCTGAGTGACTGACCAAGCACACTGAGATAGTTACACCTGAAAACCTGGTAACTGCCCATGTACTTCTGGTTCTATGTGTGGATTTGTATTCCTTAAGTGACTGATTTTCAAATCTGTTTCTTGTTTAGTAAAAACAAAAATCAAAAGAAGCAGAAAATGATTTTACCTCTTCAAAAAAAATGAATAGTAATTTAGCAAAGATGAGAGAGCGTTGTGATATGTGTATGTGCGTATATATATGTATGTATATCTATAAGTATATGTCTATCTATGACTATATTTAGATAGATAGATAGATAGATAGATAGATAGATAGATAGATAGATAGATAGATAGAAAGATAGATGGATGGATAGATAGATAATAGATAGATAGATAGATAGAAAGGTAGATAGATAGATAGACAGATCCTACAGCAAGGAAAAAATTTATTTGCAACTTTTAGAAAAAATGTTCAATGGATTTTCCCCTCCCAGGTATCCCTTTTTTGAGAGATTAAAGCAGCCATACTTTTCAGCCCTTCAAAATCTGACCGGTAAGATTCTGCGGGAATATTTTTCTTAAGTGTTCTATAAACATGGGACTGTGAGTCCAATTCCAGGGCATCTCCAATCCGCAAATCTACCTGCCAGCTGCTACTGAGGTGTGCCATGAGGAAGCTCTCCTCACAAAAAGGATACATCCGGCAGCATGGCTACCACAGCAAGGAAGGACCAAATTCAGTATACTCTCGGCAAACCTACACCAAAAGGGACTTTTGGTAGAGCCAATGTCTTGAGTTAGTGTCGCCTAGGATTTTGATCTGGATAAAATAGGTGGAGCTTCCTGGATCGTGGCTTACCCCTTGGGGTTATTCGAAGAGTTGCTGGATCTATCCACAGAGGACCAAGTTTTAGGGAGGGGAGTGTGGCAGTTTTGGAGTCTTCCATGGTCGCACAATCTCTGGTCCTGGAGATTCAGCCATGAAGATGTTCCTGCTCAGTGCCTGCTGAATCTACTGATGAGCAAATCTGTCCACTGCTCAGGCTCCCGGAACTTTTACGAATAATTCCGACATAAACTAAATATTTAGGAATTTGTGAGATACGAACCTATTAAAGGCAAAATCGGCCCTGGAGTGCTAGTATTGATTCTGTATATTCTGCTTCATCTGTTCTGCATGCGGGAGGAAGTATCCCCACAGAGGCTCAGTGACCAAAGCAAGCACCTCTCAGAGTACTTTGATGGTGCTCAGTCAGAAAACCCGATTGCTGCCTGATTCAGAAAGCAAAACTGGTAGTTTTGTGCAACCTGCAATGATGTTGTACACATCGACACCACAAGATTAAACACTGTGCCTTTTTATGCAGGCAGAAAGGACTAGAGCTTCTCCCAGCATTCCGTGATTGGGAAGACTATTGCAAATGGATTTGCTTCTTCCGTTTCAAATCCGTTCCAGGTAAGGTTCTCAAGCCATTTTCCTCCTTACTGGTTTTTTTTTTGGCAGCTTGATGCACTGGTTTTTGCTGCAGGGCATCTTCAGGTCTCTCAGATTGCAGCGAGTTGCTGCAGCACTTTCCCAGCAGCCAGTTCTTTCCTGTGAAAGGGATAGGACTTGGCAGTATGGCTGCCACTGCTGCAGCAAGTGTGTTCCTTGCCACTGAAAGTATTACATGTGCTCTTGCTGAAGTTCCCTTCTAAAAGGCAACTGTGGGTTCCCCAGGGTCTTCCTTTGTAATCACCTTGGTTTATGATTAGACAATGTGGAGGTATTGCTTCCCTGTAAAGGCACATTCAGATTTCAGGTGCTCTTGGCGCACTTCCCTTCTAAAAGGGACTTCCTGGGTCCACCAGGGACTTCATTTGCAGGCGCCATAGGTTTATGAACTAGATAGCATGGCTAGAGCTTCCTAGAGACTAGATTTCCATTTGGGGCCACTAGAAGATTTGCTGGTTGCCACAGGGGAAAAAGCCTCTTGATTGAGGAGCAGGAAGGTTTGGGGAGCAGGCGATTTGGGGAGTGTCTCAGCAGAATCCAGCACTCTTTGGTCCTGGAGATTTATCACAGGCTGTTGTTTGCGGGGAGCTCCTGCTAAACTTGTTGAGAGGAGATTGTACCCACTACTCAGACTCCCGGAACTTTTACGAATAATTCAGACTTAAAATAATCTAAGATTTTTACATTAATAAGATAGGAACCTATGGAAGTTAAAAATCAGTATAGCAGCAGCTGTGGAAAGTGCTAGCCTGGATCTGTATTTTCTGCCTCTTCTGTGTGTCTTCAATTAGAATTAGCCCAGGAGAAGCTGAGTGACTGACCAAGCACACTGAGATAGTTACACCTGAAAACCTGGTAAAACTGCCCATGTACTTCTGGTTCTATGTGTGGATTTGTATTCCTTAAGTGACTGATTTTCAAATCTGTTTCTTGTTTAGTAAAAACAAAAATCAAAAGAAGCAGAAAATGATTTTACCTCTTCAAAAAAAAATGAATAGTAATTTAGCAAAGATGAGAGAGCGTTGTGATATGTGTATGTGCGTATATATATGTATGTATATCTATAAGTATATGTCTATCTATGACTATATTTAGATAGATAGATAGATAGATAGAAAGATAGATGGATAGACAGATAGACAGATAGAAAGATAGATAGATAGATAGACAGATCCTACAGCAAGGAAAAAATTTATTTGCAACTTTTAGAAAAAATGTTCAATGGATTTTCCCCTCCCAGGTATCCCTTTTTTGAGAGACTAAAGCAGCCATACTTTTCAGCCCTTCAAAATCTGACCGGTAAGATTCTGCGGGAATATTTTTCTTAAGTGTTCTATAAACATGGGACTGTGAGTCCAATTCCAGGGCATCTCCAATCCGCAAATCTACCTGCCAGCTGCTACTGAGGTGTGCCATGAGGAAGCTCTCCTCACAAAAAGGATACATCCGGCAGCATGGCTACCACAGCAAGGAAGGACCAAATTCAGTATACTCTCGGCAAACCTACACCAAAAAGGGACTTTTGGTAGAGCCAATGTCTTGAGTTAGTGTCGCCTAGGATTTTGATCTGGATAAAATAGGTGGAGCTTCCTGGATCGTGGCTTACCCCTTGGGGTTATTCGAAGAGTTGCTGGATCAATCCACAGAGGACCAAGTTTTAGGGGAGGGGAGTGTGGCAGTTTTGGAGTCTTCCATGGTCGCACAATCTCTGGTCCTGGAGATTCAGCCATGAAGATGTTCCTGCTCAGTGCCTGCTGAATCTACTGATGAGCAAATCTGTCCACTGCTCAGGCTCCCGGAACTTTTACGAATAATTCCGACATAAACTAAATATTTAGGAATTTGTGAGATACGAACCTATTAAAGGCAAAATCGGCCCTGGAGTGCTAGTATTGATTCTGTATATTCTGCTTCATCTGTTCTGCATGCGGGAGGAAGTATCCCCACAGAGGCTCAGTGACCAAAGCAAGCACCTCTCAGAGTACTTTGATGGTGCTCAGTCAGAAAACCCGATTGCTGCCTGATTCAGAAAGCAAAAACTGGTAGTTTTGTGCAACCTGCAATGATGTTGTACACATCGACACCACAAGATTAAACACTGTGCCTTTTTATGCAGGCAGAAAGGACTAGAGCTTCTCCCAGCATTCCGTGATTGGGAAGACTATTGCAAATGGATTTGCTTCTTCCGTTTCAAATCCGGTTCCAGGTAAGGTTCTCAAGCCATTTTCCTCCTTACTGGTTTTTTTTTTTTGTTTGTTTGTTTGTTTGTTTTTTTGTTTTTTCGAGACAGGTTTCTCTGTGTAGCTTGGCTGTCCTGGCACTCACTCTGTAGACCAGGCTGGCCTCGAACTCAGAAATCCGCCTGCCTCTGCCTCCCAAGTGCTGGGATTAAAGGCGTGCGCCACCACCGCCTGGCCTTACTGGTTTTTTTTTTGGCAGCTTGATGCACTGGTTTTTGCTGCAGGGCATCTTCATGTCTCTCAGATTGCAGCGAGTTGCTGCAGCACTTTCCCAGCAGCCAGTTCTTTCCTGTGAAAGGGATAGGACTTGGCAGTATGGCTGCCACTGCTGCAGCAAGTGTGTTCCTTGCCGCTGAAAGTATTACATGTGCTCTTGCTGAAGTTCCCTTCTAAAAGGCAACTGTGGGTTCCCCAGGGTCTTCCTTTGTAATCACCTTGGTTTATGATTAGACAATGTGGAGGTATTGCTTCCCTGTAAAGGCACATTCAGATTTCAGGTGCTCTTGACGCACTTCCCTTCTAAAAGGGACTTCCTGGGTCCACCAGGGACTTCATTTGCAGGAGCCATAGGTTTATGAACTAGATAGCATGGCTAGAGCTTCCTAGAGACTAGATTTCCATTTGGGGCCATTAGAAGATTTGCTGGTTGCCACAGGGAAAAAGCCTCTTGATTGAGGAGCAGGAAGGTTTGGGGAGCAGGCGATTTGGGCAGTGTCTCAGCAGAATCCAGCACTCTTTGGTCCTGGAGATTTATCACAGGCTGTTGTTTGCGGGAGCTCCTGCTAAACTTGTTGAGAGGAGATTGTACCCACTACTCAGACTCCCGGAACTTTTACGAATAATTCAGACTTAAAATAATCTAAGATTTTTACATTAATAAGATAGGAACCTATGGAAGTTAAAAATCAGTATAGCAGCAGCTGTGGAAAGTGCTAGCCTGGATCTGTATTTTCTGCCTCTTCTGTGTGTCTTCAATTAGAATTAGCCCAGGAGAAGCTGAGTGACTGACCAAGCACACTGAGATAGTTACACCTGAAAACCTGGTAACTGCCCATGTACTTCTGGTTCTATGTGTGGATTTTATTCCTTAAGTGACTGATTTTCAAATCTGTTTCTTGTTTAGTAAAAACAAAAATCAAAAGAAGCAGAAAATGATTTTACCTCTTCAAAAAAAATGAATAGTAATTTAGCAAAGATGAGAGAGCGTTGTGATATGTGTATGTGCGTATATATATGTATGTATATCTATAAGTATATGTCTATCTATGACTATATTTAGATAGATAGATAGATAGATAGATAGATAGATAGATAGATAGATAGATAGAAAGATAGATGGATGGATAGATAGATAGATAGATAGATAGATAGATAGAAAGGTAGATAGATAGATAGACAGATCCTACAGCAAGGAAAAAATTTATTTGCAACTTTTAGAAAAAATGTTCAATGGATTTTCCCCTCCCAGGTATCCCTTTTTTGAGAGATTAAAGCAGCCATACTTTTCAGCCCTTCAAAATCTGACCGGTAAGATTCTGCGGGAATATTTTTCTTAAGTGTTCTATAAACATGGGACTGTGAGTCCAATTCCAGGGCATCTCCAATCCGCAAATCTACCTGCCAGCTGCTACTGAGGTGTGCCATGAGGAAGCTCTCCTCACAAAAAGGATACATCCGGCAGCATGGCTACCACAGCAAGGAAGGACCAAATTCAGTATACTCTCGGCAAACCTACACCAAAAGGGGACTTTTGGTAGAGCCAATGTCTTGAGTTAGTGTCGCCTAGGATTTTGATCTGGATAAAATAGGTGGAGCTTCCTGGATCGTGGCTTACCCCTTGGGGTTATTCGAAGAGTTGCTGGATCTATCCACAGAGGACCAAGTTTTAGGGGAGGGAGGTGGCAGTTTTTGGAGTCTTCCATGGTCGCACAATCTCTGGTCCTGGAGATTCAGCCATGAAGATGTTCCTGCTCAGTGCCTGCTGAATCTACTGATGAGCAAATCTGTCCACTGCTCAGGCTCCCGGAACTTTTACGAATAATTCCGACATAAACTAAATATTTAGGAATTTGTGAGATACGAACCTATTAAAGGCAAAATCGGCCCTGGAGTGCTAGTATTGATTCTGTATATTCTGCTTCATCTGTTCTGCATGCGGGAGGAAGTATCCCCACAGAGGCTCAGTGACCAAAGCAAGCACCTCTCAGAGTACTTTGATGGTGCTCAGTCAGAAAACCCGATTGCTGCCTGATTCAGAAAGCAAAACTGGTAGTTTTGTGCAACCTGCAATGATGTTGTACACATCGACACCACAAGATTAAACACTGTGCCTTTTTATGCAGGCAGAAAGGACTAGAGCTTCTCCCAGCATTCCGTGATTGGGAAGACTATTGCAAATGGATTTGCTTCTTCCGTTTCAAATCCGTTCCAGGTAAGGTTCTCAAGCCATTTTCCTCCTTACTGGTTTTTTTTTTGGCAGCTTGATGCACTGGTTTTTGCTGCAGGGCATCTTCAGGTCTCTCAGATTGCAGCGAGTTGCTGCAGCACTTTCCCAGCAGCAGTTCTTTCCTGTGAAAGGGATAGGACTTGGCAGTATGGCTGCCACTGCTGCAGCAAGTGTGTTCCTTGCCACTGAAAGTATTACATGTGCTCTTGCTGAAGTTCCCTTCTAAAAGGCAACTGTGGGTTCCCCAGGGTCTTCCTTTGTAATCACCTTGGTTTATGATTAGACAATGTGGAGGTATTGCTTCCCTGTAAAGGCACATTCAGATTTCAGGTGCTCTTGGCGCACTTCCCTTCTAAAAGGGACTTCCTGGGTCCACCAGGGACTTCATTTGCAGGCGCCATAGGTTTATGAACTAGATAGCATGGCTAGAGCTTCCTAGAGACTAGATTTCCATTTGGGGCCACTAGAAGATTTGCTGGTTGCCACAGGGGAAAAAGCCTCTTGATTGAGGAGCAGGAAGGTTGGGAGCAGGCGATTTGGGGGTGTCTCAGCAGAATCCAGCACTCTTTGGTCCTGGAGATTTATCACAGGCTGTTGTTTGCGGGGAGCTCCTGCTAAACTTGTTGAGAGGAGATTGTACCCACTACTCAGACTCCCGAACTTTTACGAATAATTCAGACTTAAAATAATCTAAGATTTTTACATTAATAAGATAGGAACCTATGGAAGTTAAAAATCAGTATAGCAGCAGCTGTGGAAAGTGCTAGCCTGGATCTGTATTTTCTGCCTCTTCTGTGGTCTTCAATTAGAATTAGCCCAGGAGAAGCTGAGTGACTGACCAAGCACACTGAGATAGTTACACCTGAAAACCTGGTAAAACTGCCCATGTACTTCTGGTTCTATGTGTGGATTTGTATTCCTTAAGTGACTGATTTTCAAATCTGTTTCTTGTTTAGTAAAAACAAAAATCAAAAGAAGCAGAAAATGATTTTACCTCTTCAAAAAAAATGAATAGTAATTTAGCAAAGATGAGAGAGCGTTGTGATATGTGTATGTGCGTATATATATGTATGTATATCTATAAGTATATGTCTATCTATGACTATATTAGATAGATAGATAGGTAGATAGATAGATAGAAAGATAGATGGATAGACAGATAGACAGATAGAAAGATAGATAGATAGATAGACAGATCCTACAGCAAGGAAAAAATTTATTTGCAACTTTTAGAAAAAATGTTCAATGGATTTTCCCCTCCCAGGTATCCCTTTTTGAGAGATTAAAGCAGCCATACTTTTCAGCCCTTCAAAATCTGACCGGTAAGATTCTGCGGGAATATTTTTCTTAAGTGTTCTATAAACATGGGACTGTGAGTCCAATTCCAGGGCATCTCCAATCCGCAAATCTACCTGCCAGCTGCTACTGAGGTGTGCCATGAGGAAGCTCTCCTCACAAAAAGGATACATCCGGCAGCATGGCTACCACAGCAAGGAAGGACCAAATTCAGTATACTCTCGGCAAACCTACACCAAAAAGGGACTTTTGGTAGAGCCAATGTCTTGAGTTAGTGTCGCCTAGGATTTTGATCTGGATAAAATAGGTGGAGCTTCCTGGATCGTGGCTTACCCCTTGGGGTTATTCGAAGAGTTGCTGGATCAATCCACAGAGGACCAAGTTTTAGGGAGGGGAGTGTGGCAGTTTTGGAGTCTTCCATGGTCACACAATCTCTGGTCCTGGAGATTCAGCCATGAAGATGTTCCTGCTCAGTGCTGCTGAATGTACTGATGAGCAAATCTGTCCACTGCTCAGGCTCCCGGAACTTTTACGAATAATTCCGACATAAACTAAATATTTAGGAATTTGTGAGATACGAACCTATTAAAGGCAAAATCGGCCCTGGAGTGCTAGTATTGATTCTGTATATTCTGCTTCATCTGTTCTGCATGCGGGAGGAAGTATCCCCACAGAGGCTCAGTGACCAAAGCAAGCACCTCTCAGAGTACTTTGATGGTGCTCAGTCAGAAAACCCGATTGCTGCCTGATTCAGAAAGCAAAACTGGTAGTTTTGTGCAACCTGCAATGATGTTGTACACATCGACACCACAAGATTAAACACTGTGCCTTTTTATGCAGGCAGAAAGGACTAGAGCTTCTCCCAGCATTCCGTGATTGGGAAGACTATTGCAAATGGATTTGCTTCTTCCGTTTCAAATCCGGTTCCAGGTAAGGTTCTCAAGCCATTTTCCTCCTTACTGGTTTTTTTTTTTGTTTGTTTGTTTGTTTTTTTGTTTTTTCGAGACAGGATTTCTCTGTGTAGCTTGGCTGTCCTGGAACTCACTCTGTAGACCAGGCTGGCCTCGAACTCAGAAATCCGCCTGCCTCTGCCTCCCAAGTGCTGGGATTAAAGGCGTGCGCCACCACCGCCCGGCCTTACTGTTTTTTTTTGGCAGCTTGATGCACTGGTTTTTGCTGCAGGGCATCTTCATGTCTCTCAGATGCAGCGAGTTGCTGCAGCCTTTCCCAGCAGCAGTTCTTCCTGTGAAAGGATAGACTTGGCAGTATGGCTGCCACTGCTGCAGCAAGTGTGTTCCTTGCCGCTGAAAGTATTACATGTGCTCTTGCTGAAGTTCCCTTCTAAAAGGCAACTGGACAAAAAAAAGGTCCTTTGATGCTATCTACATAGACTTGAGAGCATCTAGACACACAAGAGAGTACCCAGTCCTCTGTCTCTTGCCAGGATGCCAGTCTACATCATCATACCAACACCCTTTGCTTGGGTTATCCCTCTTTGTCTCATGTTACCAAACTTACAAGAAATCTAATACTTCATCTTGTTTTCTCCTAAGGATCTAAACTCATGGAGAATTACATCAGGAGAAGGAATGCCTTTACACACACACACACGGACAGGTCTTTAATAGCACATGTACACTGTAAGAACAGAATGGGTATATGGGCATGGGATAAAGGGAAGAGACAAAAAAGACTAATAAGTCAGAAGGAGGGCATGGAGGAAGGATGGGGTAAGGAGGAAAAAGGGAAAGCAGGATTGAAAGATATGTAAAATATTCATTTAATTTCTGGGGATTCCCCAAACCCATGAAGAGAGCTCCAATTTCCAAAGGCAGTGTCTGATTCCAGGAAATGGCTTCTAGGTCTAGATGAGGGTTCAGAAAGTAATCATGAAACTGGGCACACTGTTTTGCTCATAGCTACTTGGGCTATCTCTGCTGCTTGGGCTATCTCTGCTGCTGGAAAGGTGGTTGGAGGATATGAAGGAGACAAGAGTCTGTTTTCCACAAGTCCTGCAAGGGAGCTGACTCCTGCTCAGAGAACTCCTCCACACCCTGGCAAACATGGCTGACACAGGAAATCTAAGCTTGCATTTCCTGTGTAGCTGTCGTTTTTTTGCCTGGGCTCATGGCAACACTAAGGAAATAGCTAGAGAATGTACCAAAAAAGTGACCTCAGAAACACCAGAGTACTGTGAGGCTGGCTAGAGCCTCCTTCCTTTTAGTGTTGGAAGCAGTGTGCCCCTGTATCCACACTTCCTCATCCCCAAAGCTGCTGAACCAGCACACTTAGGTGTTCTCAGAAACAGGAAAACTATTCCGCTTGATGGCAGTATTGCTCCATGAACACCAAGGCAAGCTTAGACCAGTGCCTCTCCTCCGCCCATCTCTGGGGAAAAAAACAGGACAACAATTTGCCACAAGACTACAAGTGAGGTTGAATTCAATCCTGGAAATTTCTTCACAACTATGTGACTTGCAGTCTTATTGAATGGACCCTACCCGTTTTTCTTTTTTTTTTCTTCAAATGCCATATTGCATGTTTACATGTGCTAGCTTGCCCTACGTATGTGTGTGTGTGTGTGTGCTTGCATATATGTATGTGTGTGTGTGTGTGTGTGTGTGTGTGTGTGTGTGTGTGTGTGTGTGTTCTATAAAACACAGGTCCTCAGTCCAACTATATTCAGTCATTCTATCACAGGGGACAGTTTTTACCCTGAAGGTACAAATAACCATACAGGAAAACTAAATTTAAAACCCACCACTAGATGCAAGAGTCCTAGAAAAAAACAGAGACAAACCTTTAGGGAGAAACTAGACTCAGGGGGAACACACTCCCAACCCCCATAGCCCAGGAGGAACACACTATATAGCACATGTGCACAGAAGCCTCAGCTAGCATCATGACTCTGGGTGATCAATATGTGTCCAGGCCTTCCATGGTTGTGCAGATACCCCATAACCATGATACACTAATCTTCAGGTTCAAGGTTAACTGACCTCTCCTCTCCACAGTCTCTAAGGATTCTCATGACAGGGAGAGACATAGGACAGGGAAGAAAGTGGGCATTTGGCACAACTGAAGCTTAGTCATCTACCCACACAAGGTCTAGGAGCAGAAATGGATTTACATTAATTGTCAATCATTGTTTCTCCAGTATATCCTTTCTGGGACCTCCTGTGTGCCTCTTATCCTCTCTGCACATGGAGGCTATCTCCAGGCATGATTCCATTGTATGTCCTAGACAAGTTGGGGTGACTGTGTCCCTCATAGCAACTGCCCACCCGTTTGAAGGTGAAGCTTTGTTGTGGCATGGCTAGAAAATATCGTGCCTATGTGTCACCTTTATGGTTAATTTCCAGGTCAGTGGGTTGTGCAGGGGACCTGATTGTGTTGCTGAACCTCGGCTTCCAGGATCAAGACAGAGCTCTGCCAGCAAAATTCATGAAGGACAGTAGAAGAATAAAGGGAATAAAAAGGAATCCAAAAGACAGGAAATATAGTAGGCCAGTGGGGAGAATATATAGCATAGGCAACAGGCTGAGAATCTAAGCATGGAAGGGAGAGAATATAAAAGTCAAAGGGAAAAAGGAAGGAGGGAGGGAGGGCTGGAGAAAAGGAAGGAAGGAAGGAAAGAAGGCAGAAGGAAGGGGGACGGAAGGAAGGGAAGGAAGGAAGAGGGAGGGAGGAAGGAAGAGGGAAAGAAGGAAGGAAGGCAGAGGGAAGGAAGGAAGGAAGGAAGGGGGATGATGGGAGGGATGGCAGGGAGACTATGGTAGACAGAATGATTAGAAACAAAAGGACTGTTACACTTTTTACCTCTAGGTGGCATTTCATGAGACCCAGAATCTCATGAACAGAGCCCTGAATCCAATGGGCACCTGAGTATTCCAAGAAATGAGGTATATATATATATAATATATATATATATATATATAATACATACATACATACATACATACATACATAATATTCAGGTAGGTGCATTAAAAACAGGACAGAGGAAATTTGCAGATTGCTAACTTGATAACCAAGTTACCCACATATCTGGGTCCCAGTGATGAACCAGGGCAGTATCCCTCTTCACTGTCTCAAACATGGCCGCCGCGAGATGTAATTCCTGAGTGGTTTAATTTCTGAGTACGAAACCAAACCACAGCTAATCCCAGAACCAGATCAGTTTGCAGTAACTAACTTCACTTGTTTGCTGATTTAGAATTTGAACCAAAGCCTCAAGCATCCCTCACCCACTTCCAGATCTGCTGAGAAATGCATGTGGAGCTGTTGACAGGAACAGCAAACCACTTCCACTGGATGGCAGTGTAGGATCAAGAATGTCAAGATACCCTTCTTCCAGATTCACTCCCTCCACCCTTTTCGGAGGGAAAAAAAATGAAAAATGTCAACTTAACACTAGACTCCAATATACCTTAGATATAACTTCGATATAACTTCGTCCCTTATATCTACAGTACCTTATGTTACAGATCTAGAAGCCATCAGGATTTTTGTCTCAGTGTATTAAGAAACTCCCCCACAGGGACAGAGCCCAGCCTCAAGGCATGAGGCCCAAACAGGAAAACTTAACTGGGACCCTCTCCTAGAAGCAAGAGTCAGGGAAAGACACAGAAACAAACTTCTAGGTAGAGACTTGTCCTGGAGGAAAATACAGCACCATTAGTGCAGCCTGAAGCACTCTGGCTGCTACATGAACACAGTGAGTGTCCTCAACACTGTGATCCACACACAGAGTGTTGGAGACTGAAGAAGCCTCAGAGGCCCACGCCCTCATCTCTGAGTCTCAATGTGATGCACAGACAAAGAGAACTCTTCCCCTTTCTCCTGAAGACAGCCCTGCCAACACATTTACACTCTCCATCTCTGCAAAGCTCCAGAGGAAGGAGGACTTCTGATGATGGTGATTAAACTCTCTGGTTTTGGCCTGTTCTGACTTCTCACTGACCCAAGACCAAACAACTATGGACTGGTTTCTGGACCCTAACCACATATGTCCCAGACAAAGATTACTATATGTTCAGCAAAGACAACCACCCACCCACAAGAGCAGATGCCATACTTCTATGGCCCCAGCTCTGCTGATATGCTCAGCTATACTGCAGCTAGGGCTGGGTCTCTAAGGGGTTTAACTTCAGGGTCAAAATGGGCTTAACTTCATATCAACTGAAGTTAAAGTTGTGTTTGAACTTAGGTCTGTCTTCCATGTCTTCTAGAGGTGGGATACTTTGGATGCATGGTGTCTGGACCTTCTATGGCCTTCCTTCCTCTCCAGCAGACACCTACAGAATATACCACTAGCATATGGGAGGAGCCTGGCTGTACCCATCATTCCTCTGGTTGATGACAGACCAGCCTCCCCCTTTGAGCAACCATCACATGTAGAGGCACCTTTCTTGACCTTGATCCTGGATAGTCTCTGGCACTGTAGGCAAGTTGGCCTAAGAAAGAGATGCTTCAAAGAAGGGTGACCTGCTGCTAAGTCCATTTTACAGCTAGTGGGTTTGGTCAATGAGGCTTTGTTTGTGACACCAGCCCACATGAACACCTGTCTTATCTCTTTATTTTCTTGACTTGACTCAGAATCCCCCTAAGGAAGGGACACTGCCCTCTGCTCCTTTTGCTTACATGCCCAGTTGGCTGACACAATAAGAAAGCCCCACCTGCATCCCATCCTTGCACTCATGTCCCATACCTTTGGAGTGTAGTAAGGACCAGGTTTTCTTGGTGAACTCTTAGCTGATAGGTACTGGTCACTGAACTCTACCTGCAGAACTCCTGCAGACAGCAAAGAATAAAGGGAAAAGAAAGAAAGTCAAAATACAAGGAACAGGGAAAACAAGGAGCAAGGAGAAACTCAGAGAAACAAAGCAGAGAGAAACAGACTGAGGATGCCAGAATGGGAGGCAGGGTTTGTGGGAAGGAGAGAAGGAAGGAAGGGAAGAATACAGACTTACAGGGTGGGAGGAAGAAAGGCAAGAATGAAGGTCTGACAGACACTTAAAAGATCTCTTGGTGTGGTATACCTGAGGACCACTGCACATAACCTCCCTGTGAACGGAGACCAGAAGCCCAAGGGCAGGATCTGACTCCAGGAAATTGGGGTAACTACAGGCAAGGGTTCAAAGCATAGTAAGATTCAATCCAGTGATCCTGTTATGACTACATATTGAATTTGCCATGCCTTGAGCTTGGGATGTTATAAGTATATTTGTGTGTCAGTCAGCAGACTCTGCTCCTTGATACTATGTGGCTATGAAGGTTTTAAAGGTAGGTGCTTAACACATCTGCTCCATACATGCTAACTCCAGGGCAGAAAGCTTCTCCCCATACTGTCAAAGATGGCGGCCACAGGATATCTAAGCCTGTATTTCCTGTGTAGCTGTGGGGATTGCTCTGGGACATGGTGAGTCTCAGGGCTGGCAATGGTGATGCTCTGGCCAGTCATCTGAACTGGGCTCAATGCAGTTCCTTTTTCTTTTCATTTTTGGATCCCACTCCCATGCATTCCTCACTCCTACACCCTCAGTCCTGCTGAGAATTGTCACTCTTGGTTGTCAGCAGAAACAGGAAAGCAATTCCACTTGATGGCACTATTGTTCCAAGAAAGCCAAGGGACCCTTTTGTGAGGGTCTCTTCCTCTACATTTCTCTGATGAACAGATAGCATTGGATGGATGGATGGATGGATGGATGGATGGATGGATGGATGGAATGGATAGATAGACAGAATGACTGACCAACTGACAGAGAGGCAGACAGACAGACAGACACATAGATAGATAGATAGATATCAAAAAGGAAAGGTGGGAATGTGTTAGTAGATTCCAGGGTGGCTTATATCAGTCTTAGACAACTCTGACCAGAGAGGGACCTTGGAGCTTTATTTTATGGACACTGTCTGTTATGGACTCCAGTGATTCCTCCATACAACTCTAACACAAGACATGACCCGGTCTCATGGCCAAAGGACCATACAGGAAAACTAAATTGGGAACTGCAAAACTAGAAACTAGAGTCAGAAGAAGCAACACACATAAATTCTTCAGAAGAAACTGGACCTTGGGCTGAGTACAACACCCTCCTATATTACAAAGATATGACTAAGTAATAAGTATAATCTTGATATTTCTGGAGATCCCCAAACTCATATTCAAAGGCCATTATCTCACAGGCAGTGTCTGATTCCAGGACAAGAGAGACATATAGAAGCAAGAGTCCAAAAACTAAACATGAATCCAGGGACCTTGCCGTGTGAGACAGGGTTCTCTAGAGTCACAGAACATATGGAATGTCTTTCTCTATTGAGGGAATTTATTGTGATGACTTATAGTCTATAGTCCAACTACCCCAATAATGGCAGCTGTGAATGCTAAGTCCAAGAATCTAGTAGTTACTCAGTCCCATGAGGCTACTTGTTTCCGCTGGTCTTCTGTAGAAGGAGATTCCAACAGGTGTGCTGGCAAGTAAATGTAAGCAGGCAAAGAAGATTGAATCTTTTTCTTCCAATGTCCTTATGTAGGTTTCAGCAGAAGGTGTTTTCCAGATCCAAGGTGTGTACCACCACACATGAATCTGGGACTTGTTTTGTCCCAGGCTGACCTTGAACTCAGAGATCTCCTTGCCTCAGTCTCCTGGGGTTAAAGGCCTGTACTACCTTGCCTGGGCCTAAATTCTTCATAGCCATTATGCCTCAAGATCTCCATGCCAAGATCCAGGTCAGAAACTTATGTCTTCCACCCTCCAATTCTGGTGAGCCCTCCAATTCTGGATTGTAGTTCATTCCAGTTCTAGTCAAGTTTACAATCAGGAATAGTCATTCTACTTGCTTTGCCCACACTCACTTGGACTGTCTCTGTTTTTTGACAGTAGATTCATTATAAATGAGTCAAAACTATTTTGCCCACATATCTGCTTTGAGACTGCTGACTCCTGGGAAAAAGTTTCTTCATATCCTAACATGGCTGCCGTAAGATATTCAAACGTGTACTTCCTGTGTAGCTCTGGTTACTGCAAGCTTCTGAGGCCCTTACCTCTCAACTAGCCTGGGCTCTATGTAGTTTCCTTCACTTAGGACTCAGGACAACTATTGCCAGTATATTCTTCAGTCTATTACCCCCAGACTTTTAGAGAGAGAACACAGTGAATATTTGTTGGGAACAGTAAAAACAGACCACTTGCTGGCAGTATTGAACCAACAATGCCATGGTTCCCATCTTTCAGGTCCTCCTTCTCCACCCTTCTTTGATTTACAAAAAGAATACACACCTTGCAAAAAGATATCAAGTTGGCTGACTTCAATCTTGGCCTCTTCTGGCCAGAGGTGGGCCTTGAAGCTTCACTGTATACATACTGTCTGGGAGGACACGGGCTACACAGGTTCCTCATTCCCACTTCAACACAAAAACATGGCATGGCCTCAGGACCATACAGCAAAACCAAAAGCAATGGTCAAAAGAAGCACTACAAATGCATTCTTGGGCAGAAACTTGACCCTGAGCAACAAGTAACTCACTCATATATTTCCAGAAAGACTCTAACTGAACCATTTATTCATGACCTATAACTGGAATCTTGACAGTGAGTGTCAGGGTAACCCAAAGAGTGTTCAGTCCTCCCATGGAGAAGAAGAGATTCTATAGCCATTCCACAGTCAAGCTTCTAATTCAAGGCCACCTGATTCTTCTCCTCACACATACATACCAGGCTCCTGACAGGAAAAGTTCACAGGACAAAGAAGAAGGCAGGCAGTTGTGACAATTGAGACAACCACCTATTCACACAGGCCCTAGGGACAGTGATGTATTCATCCCTGGCAGAAGGAGATGCCAGGTCATATAGAGGACAGAAGACAGATACTTTCCATGTTGAATGCTCTAGTTCCTTGTCCATGGAGCAGAGTCAGAATAAAAAACGACAACTGTTACCCAAACCTTTGGTCTTCTCACCCAGAGAACCCAACCTGTGCATTGGAGGACCTTGTCTGTACATCCAATTGTACCTATCAGCCATATTGTAAAGCTCACATGAGTTTTTGTGTTGTGTCACCTCAGTCTCTGATGAAACATTAGCCTCCTAGAACCCTCACCTGAGGACTATGTCAAAGAACTGTTAGCCCATCTCAGAGTCTACCAGCTCATCAGGTTTGTGGCAGTGGCTTTTAAAGAACTCTTTAAATATTCCCAGAAAACATTATGATCTCATTGTCTGTGAACAAGTTCCCTCTACCCATCTCAGCCACTGACAGTCATGATATTTGCCAGTACTTTCTTTCTCTAAAGACAGAATCCTTTTTGTACCTAGATCTTTCTTTACCATGTACATGCTGCCAGGTATGGATGTATATAACTCTATCTACAGCATAAAAAAAAAGGTTTTCTGGTGGTATCTACATAGACTCCAGGGCATCTAGACACTCAGCAGAGTATCCAGTCCTCTGTCTCTTGCCAGGATCCCAGAATCATACCATCATACCAACACCCTTTCTTTGGGCTACACATACACACATACACACACACACACACACACACACACACACACACACACACACACACACACAGAGAGAGAGAGAGAGAGAGAGAGAGAGAGAGAGAGAGAGAGAGAGAGTCAGAGAGTCACAAGCTAACTTGTTTTTAACACCAGTACACTGTAAGCACAGAACGGGGATAGGTGTGCGGGATAGAGGGAACAAGTGAAAAAAGCCCAATACCTCAGAAGGAGGAGATAGAGAAAGGATGGGCTAAGGGAGGAAAGGGGAAAGAAAAAAGGTGAGAATATGCAAACTCTTTGTTGATTTTCTGGGTATCCCCAAACCCATGAAGAGAGTCCCAAAATCCAAAGGCAGTGTCTGATTCCAGGAAATGGGGGCTAGGAATAGATGAGGGTTCAAAAAGTAATCATGAATCCAGAGACTCTGTTGTGCCCATAGCCTTCTGGGCTGTCTCTGCTTCTTGATGTTGGTAGGAAGATCTGTGGTAGGAGGAACCATAAGCAGGCTGCCCACATATCTTCACCAAGGCAGCTCACTACTAGCAGAGAGCTCCTCCTCATCTGACAAACATGGCTGCCATAGGAAATCCAAGTGTGCACTTTGTGTGTCAGATGTATGTTGGGGTTGCGGCTATAATAGTTACATGTCTAGCAGAAGAGGAAAAAGAAAGATATAACCCATAGAGGGATGTGGGGTACTTTATATAAAGAAAATAAAAATATACTCAGTAGTGATGAGGGGATGGAGTGGGGAGAATTGTTAGATTACAACAGATCAAAAGATCATAAGGGATGCTGGGCAATCCAAAGAAGATCCTTATGGGTCAGTATCCAGGTCCCAATAGGCAGGGAGAAGCTGAGATGCAGTGTTTTCCTTATGACATATTATTCTCTCAAGATAGGGATCATGCACAATCTGTCATTTCAGCACATATTTATTGGGGGTGTTCCCAGCTGAGCCATGAGCAAGGTGTGAAAGACAGCATTCAGTTGACACTCTAACTCATGCCCAGGGTACCTGATGGCAGAGACTGTGGTCTGTAGACAAGATGAACAAAGAGTTTTTGGCAATGAATGTCCTCCCTCCTAAGAATCGAATGGTGTAGGTTTTTTCCTGTGTCCACCTGGAACCTGCCTTCAGCAAGGTTTGGAGCAATTTCTCAGCCTGGGCCTTGGACAATGCAGGTGTCTGTCTCTGCATGCATGCCTTTTACTTGGCCAGTGCTCTCTAAGACCTTGGTTGTGTAGTGTAACCATGGTGCTACCACAATGCTGGTATGACTGACTGCTTGGGGTTTACCTTATACCCTGGGGCCAACATGGTACCTGAGGGTCCTGGGCCAATGTCCAAGTCAGGATGTTGTCATTTCCTAATGAAGCATAATAGAAATACGCCCCTGGTTCTAGTTTCCATGGTTTTGTTTCTGAGGCTTTTATGCAGGCATTTCAAATCTGTGTCCACAGGAGACCTGCCTTCAGTGAGTTTTGAAGTCATTCCTTGGCCTAAGCCCTGGTGGATGCAGGTACTTTTGTCTACAGAGGCAGCTTCCCACCTTCTTCTATATGCAGCAGTCTCTTAAAAGCTTGGTTATAGCATAGCTCCACAGTGTCAGCATAGCCTTGATAAAAACCTGTGAGTCATTGTTGATGCTGCTGTCAAGATGACAACTGAGGGTGCTACACCAGGTCAGGATATTGCTGTTGCACAGTGAGAGGAATTGGGCCCAGTATCCATGGTTTTGTGTCTGAGGCTTCTGTCCTCTCTTTAAACTAAGAGTGTTGTTCCTTTTGTCTTATATGTGTATAATCTCTATGCCTTGATGGTGCCATACCCATGAGTGGAGTGTCTCAGTCCAGTGGAAATGAGAGCCCTGTGTGGTCGTTGACATGAAGGCTATGCCCCTGCCTCATGCTGAGAGATCCATCTCTGGCCTGACATGCCTTAGACAGTAGGTTGTCACCTGGATGCCTGTCCCAAGTCCCATGTGTAAACTTCTGGGCAGCTAAAGTTTGCTCTCCCTGCAACACATGGCTGCCAATGGAACTAGGATACAATTATATTGTTTCTCCCTTCTCTTTTCTCCTTTTAGACCCTCCCATATATTTCTGCTTGCTCTCTCTATGCTAATCAGGACTCATCAATGTGATAGTTTAAGAATGAGATGAACAAGGATAAGAGAAAGCCCATGAGGCATCAGTTCTATACAAAAAACTATCAGCAACTATGGAATGCTGGGGCGGGGGGCGGCCAGTCCCTGCTTAGGGGGATGTTCTTCTTTCTTGTAGGTTCTTCTTGAGGCAGCAGAGGGGGAAAGAGCATCAGTGGGAAGGGGTGGGGGGTAAGACTTTATCTAAAGAGATATTTAGGGTTGCTGTATAATAAAAGTTTACTTATCTAAGTTACTATGCTACTGTAGCTAATCTGCCTTTTGTGATCCTCTGAGGCCAGAAACTGCAGTTTCTGGCACTTAGCACTTCATCCTAAAAACAGCAAAGGGTTAAGTAAATAGCCTTTCTTCTATCTCAGCAGGAACTGCTGGGCCCTAATTAACCTACTAGTCTGAGGTGCAAGAAAAAAGACACTTAGAGAAGTGATTATAGAGTTTATTACTAAGTGTAAAACATTTCCTATGAAAGCTATCTAAAAGGAAAAGTAGAAAGGTCCTAAGTGGGGAAAAGAAAAAAATTCTAAGGGAAAAATTCTCCTAGGCAGGGGTGGGAGGGAGGGGAAAGAAAAGGAAGGAACAAACCTCTCTTTGTCTTAGTCTTCAGTACTTATACATCTTTCAGAATACATGATCACATTACAAAGTGCATCACAAATTCACACGAAAATCAAATCATACATTGAAATAGAAGTTTACAACAGAGAATGTTTACATGCATATCCATTAGGAGTAATTATCTGGGTGAATCACCTATCTAGCTCCACAGGTTCACTGAAGGTTTAAAACTAAGTATTAGTGAAGTTTTGTATAGATAACCCCAGGCAGTATTTTATCTTCTGACCTAGCACATATAATAAATCATTAGTTCCCTTTTTATGACCTTTGGTTAATTGTTTTACAACTTCTTAGAATGTGCTCTGAGTAGGAGAAAGTCTGGTTACTATCTAAGAGCAATTAACTGGTGACATGTGAGAGACTGGCAGAGTTCTCATTGCAGTTTTGACTATCAGAAAGGAACTTAATAGCAGTTCCCTTATAAAAGAGCTTAATGATCATTGATATAATTTTAGGAATTCTTATAGGATCATCATTAAGACTTAAGAAGTCATCTATTTGTCTATATAGCATCACTACAAGGCAGTACATCTTCGTGGGTCTGCAGAGATCTGCTCCAAAGGGGTGTGCTATTGCTTAGTGATTGTTATATATGTTTAATAATAATAGAGAAAGCATATTAATAGCAGGAATCTTTCCTAAAATGTATCCCTTACAGCCTTGCTGATAAGGATGCACCTATTGCAGATTATTAATAATCCAATGCAGGCCTTTTCAGGATGATCACCTATTAGTTATTAGCTTGTCCCATTATGGCTCCTGACAGAATGCTGAGAGTGGAAGTAATATCTGATGCAGAGAAAGCACATAGACTGGTTAGCAAATATTATTATCAGTATTATTATTATTAATATTATTATTATTTTTTTGAGGTGATAATATAACCATAGCATTTCCCCCTTCCATGTAATATGAGATAATCCTCTCCTATTTAGGTTTGCAGCCCTGTAACCAGTTGAGGTAGGTGCTTGTGTCCCCCATGGCTTTGACCCACCTTTTTTATGCTCTATGGTGTTAGTGTGGTATGGATCCACAGTGATAGCACACCCTGGCAGGCCTGGCCACACTGTGCATCACTCTGCATTTGAAGAGTCAATATGACAGCTGAGGATCCTGTACCAATGCCCAAGTGGTAGTGTTTTCACTGCACAATGAAAAGACCTGAGTTCAGCCCCTGTGTCCAATGTCCATGCTTCTGTATCTGAGGGTTCTGATCACTCTTCTAGAAAGGGATGGGGTTCCTTAAGGATAGTTATATAATATGGTTCCTGTCCCCTAAGAGAACTTAATCCTCACCATACAGTGGAAATGGGGACACAATGGTGTCTTTGTCTCTCAGGCTGAGTAATCTGACTCATTCTGAGAAGCCCATAGCTAGCCAGAAGTAGCCAAGATACTGGAATAGCCAACATTGAGTCTGGAAGGTAATGGATTAAGGTGTTTGGTTCAGTAAAGGGATCAGGTAGTGTGTAGCAATGCATTATTGTGAAAATGCCTCTTGTATCCCAGTTTTAAGGCCCTAAGGTTGACTCAGCAGAACAGCATATTGCTAAAGTAGCAGACTCTGCAACCTGTGTAATAAGCACCATGCCATACAACTTCACCTCTAACCCTAAAACAGTAAGGAATGAGATTACTACTACTACTAAACACAGTTCATGATTAGGCTTATCTGTAACTCCATTATATAACTACACATAATTGAAGTGATAGAGGCTCCTGACGACTATGGTGACTCCTTCCCACATATCCTTGACTTAGGTGCCAAAATCAACAACCGGATTCTACACATACTGGGCTCAATTGATGTTTCTTAATAAACCTTATATTAGAGTTCCATTGAACAGATTCTCAAAAAAGACATTATAGATACAGTAGCTGATGCTTCTAATTGGCACAATCAGTCTCTAATTTTAGATAGTCAAGGGGTCCAGGGCAAAAGTAATTCCCCCACCAAAGTACAGCAAAACCTATGTGCAAGTTTTCAAATCAAAGCTGCCATTTTCAACCTTATGTTTCATCCTTACCTTTCTCTCTTTGGGGTAGAAGCTCCTGTTTCAATTGAGTTGTGAAATCTCTGTACCAGAGCATTCTTTCTCAAGAAGCTCCTGAAAAACATCTTGGGAATGCTCTTGAATGGAAGGGTCCCTTGTTTCAGCACACTAGTGATCACTTAAGGCACCAGTTAAGATGATTGCATCAGCTAATCCAAGAACAGCTTCAGGAAGATCATATAGAGCCACACTTCAGCCCCTGGAATACGTCTCTGCTGAGTCTGGTGAATGGTTTCCATATTCTCTCCTCTATCAATGCTCATCTCCATTACTTTGATGCATTTCAACATGGAGTTTCTGCTCCTGCCATGGTCACTCAAAACCACCACATAATTGTTATTATTTATAAGATCATACTACTATTCCTTTACATCCTAGTGATAAAGGTGTGCCTTTTCAAGGCCTACTTTTCAGTAATCAAGCACTGACATCTGGCTTTCCAAGTGCTTCCCCAAGGTATGCTCAACAGCCCCACCTTCTGACAATACTGGATAATACAGCAATATGCCCTAAAAGACAAAAATATGGCCACATAGAATACCAAGATGCAACTGTTTGAATGTAGGAATAATTTCAGAACACCAAAATCCTGTCAGTTTCATATTATGGAAAATAAATGTAAATGTTTTTCTTAGTGTATTTTAACCAAAAGTGAGCCCAGATTTGAATTCTTTATTTCTTTCCCTCCATATCTTCCATTGTTTCTGTCACTTTGTTGATGAATCTGGGTCTGTACAGGCCTGATTTTCTCTCTCTGTCTCTCTCTCTCTCTCTCTCTCTCTCTCTCTCTCTCTCTCTCTCTCTCTCTTTCTCTCCATTGATCCACACAGGAAGCATCATATGGGGAAGAAATTAGTAATACTTAAAGAAATATTTAACAGAGTCGTATAAGTGAATAAGTCACTGACTTCAACTGATCTAGATAAAAAAAAAACAAAAAACATTACCAATACCATTGTTTTTCACTCACTATCTGTATGTTTTATTCAATATTTATGGTGATATTCATTTTTTAAAAAAACAGCTTTTATTTTATCTACTATTTTCCAAATGTGATTATCATAACACATACACAAATACACATTCATTACACTCTGGGTCAGGAACATGAAAGAGAACATAGTTTAAAAAACAGCTGTGCCTTATGTCACATTATAATGTTTCATTACTTGAGAAACTCAAGGCAAGGAAAGTTCGTTGTTGCACTGGTCAGGTTATATGTCTTAAGTCCGAAGTGACCTCAAAGTATATTATTAACTCTGGTTGTGAGATTAAGCAAAAAGTCCAGTCTTAGAAAGTAAAAGAAATTTCTATTAAAAATACATCATTGGAGTAGACTTTGGATAAGGGTAGCTTGGCCCTCTCAGTGTGATGATGCCCTGAAATAGAATAGTCTCATAGATGCCCCAAATATTTCCATGTGATTTTTATGCCTGGATTTGGGAAAGGGGGTACTTGGATCCCAGTAGATTAGGAAAATAAATTCTTTGGGCGAAACAAGGTCCAGTTTGACCCGTGGCAACTTGGACCAGTGCCAGCTCCTGATGCAGGCAGAGATCCAGAGTTCAAGTCCTGGAAGATACATATACATCTAATCATGTGACAGCCATATCTGCCAGGTGAACTAGTTGCTCACTGCCCAAGAGAATGCATCTGACATTGAAGGATGTGGTGAAATTTTCTGGGATGGCTTCCTGGCCTCTTTGCACACAGCAGTAACATGCAGCTGTGTACAGGATCTTTAGATCCTTTCTGGGCTAAGCAGCTGTAATCACAGCTAATTTGAAGAAACCACACATTATGCTGGATATCCTGTTATCTTCCCATGGTGTTTGGGACACACACATACCACATAAAAAGCTCTTTATCATTCCTTCTTAACTTTTCTCTCCTTCATCCCTGTCTCTAATCCTCCATCTTCGCATGTGTGCCTAACCCCCAAACACAGGTATGTGACTGTTCACAGAGGACACTGGAAGTCTGAGAGTGACTTACAGACTTTGGAGAAAGGAAAGACAGACAGTGAAGTATCCTGAGTGGTCCCTGGTGTTTGGGGTGGGGTCTGATGGGGTGGTGGGCTGGGGAGAAGAGAGAGATTGTCATAGATCTCGAGATAGCTCATTATAATTGCCTGGCTATGTACAGGAGACAGTTGGGGTGTGAGTCCAAGCCAGGGCTTGTCAGGCATGAGTACAGGTGGGATGGAATGTTTCTTCTTTTGATATGTTCTCATCCCCACATCAGGTTCCTGGGCTTCCTGACTTTTCAGCAGATTGTGAATGAACGCTGCTGCCCCCTGGTGGTAGCCAGTTTGGAAGACATGCTTCAGCATCAACCTGGACCGAGATAGCTGGGTGCCTAAGGACTCAGGCCTGGGTCGGTGGAAAGAAGAATCAAAGGTATTGGCAGATATTCTTATCTCCTATCATACTCCTGTCTCCGGCTTGAAAAACTGAATAGAGCTGCCTGTGCTTTTCCCTGTGTCCACCTCAGAGCCATATTCTGGCAGACGGAAACAGTCTACTCTTCCAGGGGCCCAGCTGAGGTTCCTGGTCTTCTCCCTTGTGGTATCTGCCCACCTTCCCTTATTCCCTGAGCTCTCAGCCACAACCAACCCTCTGCTCTACCAGCACAGGGTTCTTCTGGGAGGGTTGGGGGAAGCGTCTTTAATCGGACAGCATTCCTATGGTTTAAATTCCAAATGTTTGCACACCCATGGCAGGCTTGGCAGCTGTACAGCAGGTACTTTATCATAAATGATTTAGCCCTAAGCCAGGTGTCTCAGCCCAGAGAACAGAAATGATCTGACTCAGGCTTTCAGATAGGGAAAAGGAAACTCCACTACCATATACATGGGCTTTGCTATCATTTTTACTACTCTGTCCACTGCATGTATGTATGAATGATAAAGAGGACATCTCACCACTAGAAGAAAGGATATTAAAAACAAAGAAAAAGTATTAACTTTTCCTAGAAGCTATTTGGCTTTTCCTGTGAAGTGTGGTCCTTCACTACCAGGTTGCTGACCTGGCTTCCCATGAAGGAGACCTAACACCTATTGATATTCTGATGACATACCCCAACCTGATGCTGCCTGAGACTCCATGATAAAGAAGAAATAGACAGCTCAAATCTACAGGTTGATGGCAGACATCAGAGGGAAAGATCATTCTCCCACAAACAACTGGCAGGATTGTTGGTAAATGGCCTTCACCAGGCATCTGGGGTCCATGAAACTTTCTGAGTTACTCAGATTAAGGTACATTACACCTATACTGGACATCCTGGTTCAGGATGATGTCAGGTTTGTGCTCCAATAAGTGTAAAATAGAGAGCTCTTATCCAGGAAGGGGTCCAAAAATGAGATCAACACCTCAGCAACTCTAGGGAAACTGACTTCAATAAAATCCTGCCTACCAGGGGATGTTAAACCTTTACTTGCTAGTTTGTATAGGTACCTTTTCCAGATGGATTAAGCATTCATCTGGACTAAACCTGCTCAAATAATAGCTTGAAACCTCCTCTAGGAATTGGTCCCCTGATTGTCCTCCCCTAGCAATGGCATCTGACAATGGTTCAGCTTTCATAGCCATAACTTCACAATTAACACCTAAAGATTTACACATAGATTGTAAACATCATTGTACATATAGTCCTCAGAGCTATGAGAAGGTTAAAAAATAAACAGGACATTAAAAGAAACCCTAAGAGAACTCACATTAGAGTCCAGCAAAGGATGAATAGACCTCCTTCCTTTGCTTGGGGCTGCTGCACCACATATGTGTAAGAATTTAGTCTCTATGGGAGTACATTTGAAAGGTTTCCCCCACTGCTTCCTGAGCTCAGAGGCCAGCAGTTGCCAGAACTCTCTAACGTCCATTCTCAAGTTACTGCAGGTTCTCTAGTTCTCCATAAAGGATATTTATCAGATTATCTGTGAAATCCTGCCAACATCCAAAGCCATCACCAGTTTCTGCTTGTTCAGATATGGTGATACTGTATGTGTCAAACAGGCAGCCTGGAAACAGCTGGAACCAACTTGGAATAGACCCTACATGGTGATTCTCTCCACTCCTATGGCTATGAGGGTAGCTGACATTACACCATGTGTCCATCATACGCAGGTCAAAATAGTAGAAGCCATGGATGTCCCTTCAAAATGAACTGTCTCTAGGAGTATGGATCTATTTCATCAGTCTCAAGATTCTTTCACTCCCTGGCCTACTTCCTCTGCCAGATTATTATGTTTTGTCCTATGGATATGAGGATAGGGTAATGATCCAAACCCACGGCCCTCAGGACTGGACTTGGAAACTACGGAAGACAGAAACAGGGAAGGTATTACTTAGCATGACTACAGATCAGAAACCCATAGTCATCTTGACCTTTGCTCACTGATGTCAACTTTAATGTCTGGGTTGTAGTGGAAAAAGGAAAGATGTGGGAGTTTACCTTTTGAGATAGGAATACAGAGTTTACAGTCTATGAAAGTCCTGTAGCTTCCCCCTGCCCAAAACAGAGAATCCATTGCAAAGTTTGGTTTGTAAAATAGAGGCTTCCTAAAAAATAACCAGATGAGTATATAGAAAGTTCCTTCCCATAAATGCACCACAGAAAAATATAATCCAATGGCCATAAAATGAAAACATCTAGAAATTTTTGTAAAAGAAAATTCTTGCCTTTGGATAACAAGGAAAACCAGGGAAATCAAGATTCTGGGCCATAGGATGGAATCCTGGGGATGGAGTTGATCATTAACAGCCAGAAATCTACCATGATCACCCAGCCCTGCCCTATCTACCCAACAGTTAGCAAAACTATGACTGAGGAAGCCCAAATTAACATTAGAGGACTTCTAAGGGGATAAAACTTGTCTAATATTCAAAACCTTTAACCTAGGTACTTCTCCTTACCCTGATGCCTATTATTCTGCCTTATGAGTTAACTTATTTGGACAATGGCCATGTTACTGAGACTACTTTGCTGGGAATATACCAATGGTTTGACCATTGTGCCCCTTCTGATGCTTTCCAAACTAAGTAGACATGTTGATCAGGACCTAGAAGTAGTAAAACTGCACTTAGATTCCCTTCTAGAAATGGTCCTACGAAGTTGGAGAGACTTGGACTTACTTCTCACAAGATAAGGGGACTACGTATGGCTTTGAAAGAAACATGTTTTTTCTGTACTAAGTCTTCATGAGTAAAAACAAGGAAACAAAAACTCAAAGGATAGAAAGAGACAAAGACATTAATTAAATAAATAGTACCAGTCTCTGTTCTTTTAGCCAATCAATTCATTAAAAGTATAAATTTTGTAAAAGGAATGGTCCTTAGGACCAACCACACCTCCTTTTTTTAAAAAAAAAAAATTTATTGGATATTTTATTTATTTACAATACAGATGTCATCCCCTTTCCCCATTTCTCCACCCTAGAACCCCCTATCCCACCCTCTTCCTCCTTTATGCTTTTGTACCCTTTTAATTACATGCATGTATTAAGGTCAGTTCTAGGATGAGGGTCTAGCATTACAATGGATGCAAATAGTCAAGGAACAAGCAAAACAAAAACAAATTGTCAAAGAAAAAGCAAGGTGTTAAACCCAATTATTGAACACTCCTGTGATCACTGTTTCTAAGGCCTTATCAGGATGACTAAAGTATTTGAGCCTACTTCCCTGTCGTAGCACAAGGTCATTTTCATGTCTGAAGCCCACTTCCTTGTTCTAGCCTAATATTTAGATTCCTGCCTGAGAATACTTCTTTGTTATAGCCTAAGATTTAGATTCCTACCTGAAATTCTTTCTTTGTTCTAGCTTAATGTCAGATTCTTGCCTGAAGCCTACTTCCTTGTCCTTGGCCAATGTCATATTCCTGCCAAGCAGCCCATTTCCTTATCCTTGGCCCATGTCAGATCTTGCCAAGCAGCCCCAAAAGCTCTCTGCCTCTCCCCCTTCTGCCTGTCTTAGGTTGTTCTGACAAGAATGCCTTCCTTACCTGTCATGGAATATGCATTATCAAAAGCAATACACTTATGTCTTAGGTTGGTAAGCTTCTGGGCAGAATCTTGCCTGTCCTTGGCTTGCCAGCCTATGAATTTAATAACTCTGTCTGGGGGTCCATTTTCATGTTCAAGTCACGTACTTTGGCTGCCAACATGTTGATACTGTTAAAGAAAAGCTTTAACACAATGGGCAGGAATAAAAGTATTTCTAGAACAAAAAGTGCTAGCATGATCAAGCTATATATGACATTTTATAAGCTTGGCCAAAATAGAAATACTGACCTCAGGCCATGGATAATTTTATCTGTAGTATCTACCACATCAACACTCAGCAGAGCAGCATTCTTGAAATTCATAAGCTCCCTGTGTTTTGTTAAAACATCCCAAGAAGTGTTAGAATTATGCCAGATACACTGCAAGTGTCATTAAACTTCTTCCTAATTATAATGACTACCGCTATAAATTGTAGAGCTAACATGAATCCAATGGTACTTGGCATGACACTCAAGATGGCTCCTTACCCTTAAATTCTGAACCTCCTTCCAGTAATTTGAATAGGATAAGAGCATCAATCTGTTCTTCCAAATGCCTATCTAAATCCTCGTGTATATTCAACACATTCATAACATATTTTGCTAAATGATTAACAAAAGTAGCTGTCTTAACTTCTTGTGTCAAAGCAATTGCAGAATTAGTGGTACTAGTGATTAATGTAATTAAAACCGTTATACCAGCAATAATCAAGCCCACTACCCTCTTGCTTCTGCTTAAAGCATGACTCATTTCTTTCAGTACTTGCAAGCTATTTTTAGAATACCAAAGTTCTGTGATACTCAGGGCACTAAAACAAAAGCTGGTTGATAGACCTCCATAACTGACATGCTGGACTTCAAAACACAAAGACAATGAGAAGGTGTACAATCAATGTAACTTACATTAAATACTGTAGAAGAAACAAAAGTATTTTTAACTTGACAATTAAAAGAGCCTTAACACATGTGCTAACACCTGTTTGAAATCCAGATCCTGACCCAATTTATCTCTTGCTAACATAACATCATAGAGAACTGCAGCTATTTTCCATATTTGTCTCTGAAAATGTCCAGAACCAGACTTCCAAATGAAGACTGTTATTTCCAATATTGGATTGATTTCTAGACCAGTCTGTTATTGAATCTGAATAACTGGTCACATTTAATAACATTACAAGAGGCATTACAACTTCTCTTTTTGATTCTCTGTTCCACAAGGACTAAGAACTTGAGGCAAGGCAGCTTGTCCCATCACGGGTATAGGTAAGCAATGGTGGGTCGGGAATACATATCCAATACAGCTTCCCAGTCACCATTGTCAGGGGACTCAGCAAGCACACAGGTCAGCTCATTCTTTGTCCTGGATCAGCATGTCTCACCCATCTCTCTGGTGGCCACCATGTTCATTCAGCATCCTGCAGAAAAAAATACAAACATGCCCTCTTCCCCATATTTAATACATGATTGGGATCATGCCTTATACCAGTAAGTGGATCCTTCCTTTTCACCTATGCATAAGTATGCCTAGTTGTAGAGTGCCATAGACACTCAGCAGAAAGTTCCTTGGCATCCAATTTTTTTTTTATTTTAAAATAAAAAAATAAAAAGAACATGATTTAAATAAATTTGTGGTGTACAGGGGAATATCTCCCCATTTTTTTATTTTATGAAGATATTGTTTTAAAGTTCCATGGGCCTGTTCTACAGTTTCTTGTCCTTGACAGTTATAAGAAATTCCTGTAATATGGCTAATGTTAAATTGCTGCTAAAAAGTCTCAAGTGTTTGCCTGCCATAGCCAGTTCCATTGTCTGTTTTTTGTTTGTTTGTTAGTTTTTTCTTTTCTTTTTTATCATTGGATACTTTATTTATCTACATTTCAGATGTTATTCCCTTTCCCCATCCTCCACCCTCAGAAACCCCTTAATCCATCCTCATCCTCCTATTTCTATGAGGCATACCTCTTTAAAACAGGATAAATTCATGATTTGCCTCATTCATTAAGACCAGTGGGAAATATAACAGGTTCCTAAACCTTAGCAGGCCCCTAGACCTTACATAATTGGCTCCTCAATGGAAAAATCATTCAGGTCATGAAAGTTAGCACATGGACAGCACTGCCTGCTAAAATGAAAACAAAGATCTGGTCCATCAAAGTCCATAGTTCTGAGAAACTCTCTGAATGAACTAACCTTGCTTTTTGGCTTCTGTAGTTCCACTTCTGAGCAACTGTTCTTGTCAACTGAAGTATGCCACCCCAGAACATGTTTTGTGTGATTCAGGGCTACACTGGTGTCCAGAACACCCAGTGTAGTTGCCACCAGCCAAGAAAGATTTTCCATTAGCTTAAGTGTATGTCTGAGTGGTCTTCTCTGGTGAATACTCTACAAGAGAAAGATTGTCTAAGTAAGAGTCCATTTGCCCAAAAATTAATGTTGAATAGGACTTCATAAAAGTATTTTAGCTTATGGGCAGCTAAACAAACAGTCAGCCGGGTGAAGGGGAAGTCCAAAGTCTGTGAGAGATTCTCTGCCAGTTATTTTTCAGACAGAGGATTAATATCCAGAATATGTAAAGAACTATTAAAAAGAGCAGCAAAAGACCCAAATGACACACTTAAAAACTGGGCCTATGAATTTGAAGGATGGTCAGGAAGAGTATATAGGAGGTTTGTAGAGTAGAAAGGTAAGAAACAAATACTGTAATTATGAACTCAAAATAAAAAATGGGTCCAGAACAGAGATTTCAAGTGATGAAAAATGTCTAAGAATAACTCAAAAACTGTTCATTGTTCCTAGTAATTATGGAAATGCACATCAAAACAACATTAAGATTCCATCTCTCTTACCCCAGTTAAAATGGCAAAGATTACCAAAACAACCAACAATGGAGTGTTGGGGTGGGTGATGTTGAGTAAAGGGAATTCTGGTATCTTGTTGGGATTGCAGACTGGTAGGGTCATTCTAGAAATCAGCGTGGAGAATTCTGAAAGCTAAAAACATCATCTACCGGATGACCCAGCTTACGACCCCTTGGCATATACCCAAAGGACTTGATATTCTTCGCCTCAGATACTTGCTGCTCTCTATAAAAGAGCTAAGAAATCAAAACAACCTATATATTCTACAAGTAACAAATGCAAATGTAGTACAGATACACTTAATGATCATTTCAAACTAAAGTCCAACTTTTGGTTGGACAATGCAATTGTTTTTCATTGCCTCAAAATATGCAACTAAATGAATAAATGTAATAAACCACAAAGATTTCAAGAGAAAAATAAATAATCATCTCAATAGATATAGAAAAAGCTTTTGACGAAATCTAACATGGCTTCATGGTAAAAGTTTTAAGGAATGTAGGACTAGAGGGAGCACACACAAACATAACAAAGCTGTATGTGAGAAACCCATCGCTGACACCCTAAATGTAGAAAAACTTGAAACAATCCCATTTAAGTCATGAGGACTTGATGATAGTGGAGATCCACTATCCCTACTTTTCAATACTGTACCCAGGAGCTTGATATGGGGACAAAAACATATGGAAAGAAGGAACATTCCATCCTTCCTGCCACCTTGTCTGATATTGTGCTTCCATGCTATTAATCTATTAGGCAAAGTTAAGAACCCATTGAGAGCTATCTAGAAATTTCTCTCGGCTCCTAGCAAACCACTCCACCCCTACTTCAATCAACAGGATGACTCAGGATAATTGGTTTTCTTTTCTTCAAAGTCCCCAAGTCACTCTTAGACTTGCACCTTTTTGTTTTTTTCTGTGGACACCTATCTACCTGTGGCTAGTACTAAGCACACATGCAATTCAGAGCTCTCTGAAGTGAATAAAGTGAACCAATGAGCACCTTCACACAAGGCAGGAAACAGTTCTCATATGTCACAGCAGGATACGTGCAACACATCTCCATCCCTGTCTTCCAGGCCCCTCCCCGAGAAAATATCCAGGCATCCTCACAAGAAATTATGGTAGTACCTTCATCCATTTTCTCCACGGTCCACAGATCAGTGAGAAAAATCCAGACTACAGACATATGAGAGAATGGGTTTTGCCACCAGGCTGCATGCAAACATATCAACAAACTAAAGACAACCACCACACACACACCACCACACAACACACACATACCACAGAGATTTTTGTCTCTCATTTTCCTCTCTCTCTCTCTCTCTCTCTCTCTCTCTCTCTCTCTCCTCTCTTCTCTCTCTCTCTCTCTCTCTCTCTCTCTCTCTCTCTCTCTCCCTCCCACTTCTTGATCTCTGTTTACCCTTGCCTCTACTTCTAACACCCTCTCATTTCTATCTCTATTCTTCCATATCTATAGTCCTAAACACTATATCCAGGGAAGAATTGACTATCTGTTTAACAGAGGATTTACCATGTGCACTTGGGTAAATCTTTCTAGACCCACAGGAAACCTTCTTTCCCTAGAGGACTAAGCCTCCAAAATTATGCCACCACACTGCCCAAAATTTCTGTGCTGTTCCTAGAAGACCCTCCCTGCCCCTTGGAGGCAGCACCATCATTGCATTCCAACTCTTCCTCTCTATCATGAGTCCTAAAGCATTCACACTGGTGCTTCGAACAGAGCTTCCTTGGGTTGGACCTGATCTGGGTTCACAGAGATGTCATGCTAGCAAATTCCAAGCATGGGAAATGCCAGAGTTTATCTATGCTACTATGCAATTCATTTGCTAGACTAAGCCATGTGCATATGCCCACACCCCAGAACAAGTACAAACCTTTTGCCCATATTGGCTGACTCTGAGGGAGACCTACTTGGCTTTAGCTACAAAACAACCTATCCTTCCTCGTTGTTACTTTGAGATGTCTACCCTAAACACTACACTCTGTTCTCTCTGGAGCCTTGCTCCTTAGCTCTCTGAGGCATAATTTTCTGTACAGCTGACACACAGAGATTATACTAGACATATGCACACATACAAACACATGCACATATGTGTAAAAATGCACACAGACACACATGCACACACATTCCATGTCTATCAGGATTATAGTGTGTGAGATCGTGAAAGGTAGCCTGGTTCCCAGTTGAGCTAAGGCTCAAAACAACAGGGACCCTGAAGGGACGATAGGAGTTTCACCTGTTCCCAGGCACCAGGTCCCTGTAATTAGCTGAAGCCCTACATAGATTTGTGGCCATCAGTCACATGGGCAATGCCCCATGCCCCTCCACATGCAAAAGACTTGTCCTGTAGTCAGGTAACCTCAAGACAGATCTCCATTTTAATGAGATACTTAGAGGCCTGGAGGGCTTAGCCAATACGCTTTCCTTCCCAGACATCCCTCCCTGCAAAAGGTATTTAATCTCAGCCCCACCCTTAGAAGGGGGGTATGGTTTTATTCATCCACTTTCTGCCAAGACAGTAAATGCCTTAAAACCATGGACTGCCTCTTTTCATTAGGATCTGCCATGGGGAGCCATGGAGAAGGCCTTTGCCTATAGAGCCACCATCTACTCTTCCTTCAAAGGCCTCTCTGGGCTCCCAACCATGACCAAGCCCAAGCCAACCATCAATAAGCCAAGTACTCCTCCTCCAGGACCAGCCAGAACTTCCGTGTCCCTTATCCATGGCCCAAGCTAGATCTAGCCTGTGGGCCCCCACTCCATTCTCAGCTCTTCCATGGCTTCCAGTGGCGCCTGGATGTCCAAGAACCTGAGAACCAGATGGCCCTGGCCTTGTTGCAGGCCCAGGGCCCCAGAGCCAGCTCCAGTTGTCCTGTGCCACAGACTGTGCTTCCCTACCCCTGGGGTGGTTACCCGGAGCTTCCCTATAGCCCAATACATGCCCAGAGACAGCATGGGGTAAGAACAGCCAACTCCCACATCCTGCCTCCCCAAGCAGCTGTGCCCTGTGGCAGAGCAGACTCAGGAACCACAACCCTACAATAGTGGAGGAGCCTCAGAAACAAATCCAATTCCAGAAGATCTAATAGAGATACACAGGCAAAACGGCTGAATGGTGAGAATATACTGTAGTTGGTATAATGCATGAGCACAGAGCCTTGGGTTGGATCCCAGTAGCCTGTAAACTAAGCATGATGACATAAGCCTGTATTTCCAGCACTTAAGAGATGGAGCAGGAGGGTTAGACTTTCAAAGGTGTCTTTACCTACACAGTGAGGGTGAGGTGAAGCCTACTTAAAAATACTAGAGAAATCTCATACTAGCACCTTAAAAGCACATCCTGAAGCTCTAGATCAAAAAGATGAAATGACACCCAAAAGAAATGGTGGCACGAAATAATAAAACACAGGGTGGAAATCAATAAAATAGAAAGAGAACAATACAAAAAATCCATGAAACGAAGTATTGGTTCTTTGACAAGATCACTAAGATCAACAAACTCTTATCCAAATTAACTAAAAGTCAAAGAAAGAATATCCAAATCAGCAAAATCAGAAATCAAGAGGGGGACATAACAACAGACACCTGATAGGTCAGAAAGATTCCCAAAATGCTTCATCCTATCAGGACACTTACTCTACCATGTTAATTGCTGCTGTATTCATAATAGGCAGCAATAAACAACCTACATCTCCATAGGTTGAAGAATCGATAAAGAAAATGTGGTATATTTATACAATGGAACATTACTCAGCTGTTATGAAAAATTGACATCATGAATTTGCAGGCAAATGGATGGAAATAGAAAAAAATCATCCTGAGTAAAATAACCCAGTCCCAGGAAGATAAATATGGTATGTATTGATTTATATGTTGATATTTATTGGGCTGGATTGTTTTTTCTCAAGTTGACACAAGGTAAAATCATCCAAGAGCAGGGAACCTCAATTGAGAAAATGCTTCCATAAGATCGGGCTGTGCAGGCAAGACTGCAGGGCATTTTCTTAATTAATGAATGATGAAGGATTCTGCCCATTGTTGGTACAGCCATCAATGTGCTTGTGGTTCTGAGTTCTCTATGAGAAAGCAGACCGAGCAAATCATGTGGAAGTAGCCACTATGCAGTACCCACCCTGTTCTCTGCATCAGCTCCTGCCTCCAGGTTCCTGGACCATTTCAGTTTCTATTCTGTCTGTCTTCAATGATGAACAGCAATGAAGAAGTGTAAGCCAAAAAAGTCCTATCCTCCTCAACTTGCTTTTTGGTCATAGTGTTTTGTGACAGCAATAGAAACACTAAGACATTGGATATTACATATGTGATGACCAGTCTACAGTCTGTAGATCCACAGAAGTTAGGTATAGAGGAAGGGACTGGGGTGGATACATGGATGCCCGTGGTATGGGGAAATAGAATAAATTTTATTGGTGGACTGAGGTGGACAAGAATGAGAAGATCAGGTGGCATAGTGGAGGGAGGTAGGGTTGGGAGGGAGTTCAGGGAGAGATGGTTGGAAGAGGGGGGCATTTGATGGATGATATGAAAACCTGGTAAAGTGGCCATTTCCTAAAATATGTGAAGGTGAGCCTAAAGAAATCTCCTAGTAACAAGCAAGACTACATCTCAACTGGCCATCTTTTACCAAACAATGCTTTCATTACAGGTACTGAGTGCCATTCTATTGAGTTTTGGGCCAAGGGAATGCCATAGAAATCCCCAAACAACCCAGGCCATTGCTAAGACAATGGGCTACTCTCTACAAACTGACTACTGGGTTCCATTGCTGAGGAAAATACCAACAAGTCAATGAATATGTGGAAATCAAGCTGCTACCTACACAGAGACTTCACACTTACAATCTAGTTTTCTGATGCTAGAAGATACTTTGGAAGCTAACGATAGAGAAATGTAAACACTAATCTAGCCACAAAACCTTTGACATGAATCTGTTCTGCCTGCAAAATATGGTGGCAGAGAATTTGTAGGAGTGACCAAACAATAACTGATTTCATCTAAGGTGCACTCCTCAAGATGGAACCCATACTAAAGACGGCTTAGGTGACCAAGAACCTGAGACTAGATAGCCCAGATACCTAAGGTACAGTCAAATAATAGTGGTCTACAAAAGAAAACAAATGGAGTGATGAAATGACTCCTAATGCATTCTCCTATACTCACAGATCAATACCTTATTCAGCCATCATCACTCCCCTCAGAGGCCAGGGAACACTGCAGAACAGCAGGCAGAGTGTAAGAGCCAGACAGGGATTGAGGCCGTCAGCAGAACCAGACCCTTTGAATCTACTGAACAAGGCTCATATAAACTCAGAGAGACTGAAGCATCAAGCACAGGACTTACTCAAGTCTGCAGGAAGGAAGTCCTCTGTATATATATTATAGCTTCCAACTTTAGATTTTTATGAGATTCTTGAGTGTGTGAATGAATGGGTTTCTGACTCTTCTGCCTGTACTTTGACTTCTGTTGCCCTTCCTGTTCCAGCCTCAATGTGCTGATTTCTCTATTTGCTTATACTTTATTTTGTCATATTTGGCTGTTTTCTGTTAGAAGCCTGTTTTTTCCTGAGGTGTGGCAGAAACAGGGTGGATATGGAGGGGAGAGGAGGTAGGAAAATAACTGCGAGGAGTAAGAATTGGGGTATGGTAAGCAAGGTATATTATATGAGAAATTAATTTATTTTCAATTTTACTAGAAAGAAAAATAAGTTAAACATGGCCGAGGGGCTCCTGGGGTCCTACATTTTACCTCTGAACTACTGGGCTTTGATGGATTCTTGGTGAGGTGAGCCACATAAAAATTCAAGTGTACACACTCCATGGGTAACAGGGGCAGTAGTGAGGATATCATGTGCTCTTGGGAATGAGAGTTTACATAATCCTTTAAGTCATCTTTTCAGCACAGTATTGGGACAGGTCAGACAGGTAAGTGGTAACTCAGCTATGTCAGCTAATCTGAGTTTGATCCTCAAGATGTGCATCATAGAAGGAAAGACAATGTACTTCTGACTTCCATACATATGTTATGCGCCCTGCATAACTTAAATAATGTTACACAGATAGAAATCAGATGCTGTGCAAGAGGAATAGCAAAACCATTAGAACTTATGGAATGTGACCCACCAGTAGCCCAAGCACTGTGGGTGTGCCTGAGAGAGGCAGAGCCCCGAGGACTATGTGTCCTGAGGACTTCATGTGGTTGTGGAGTTTCGCTCTGCTTGCTACCCTCACATCACATCCCTCATAATCTATGAGTTGTATGAAAATTCTAAGGGGGGTTCCAGACCCTCACTGGACAATGTCCTTGTCACCCACAGTGTTAGTTAGATTGAACTTTTACAAACATTGATGCTGGGACAGATAAAGGATTCAACCACCACTCTTGGAAAGAACTACTATGAACAAGCATGCTTTTCTTGCAAAAGCTGAGCTGGTGATCGGGTGATGATTGATTCTTTGTACCCACTTTCCCTTTCCATTTCCTGATATGATTTAATAAAAACATGGTTAATGAATAGATGTGCACCCTGAGAACTCAAAGTAGACATGTCTGATTGTGTTTTACATAAAATTTTAGTTCTGTGATTCTCTTAAGATTTCTGTAAGATTATTCTTTGAAATAAAGAATAAAGTAATGGATCCTTTCTTTATAACTGCAAATTGCAGCCTGACAGTAAGAGAAACTGGCTGAAAAATTTACCTTGCTTGTTTACACTTTGTTAATCTACAACAAATTGCTTAGTTAGGAACATGTGTGGGTTATAGGGAATAATTTGTCTTTTTAATCTATAATTGATAAACAGCACATCATAAGAGGATACTGGGGAAGATGCTCTTTCATATGAATACTCATAGTTATTCACTAGAAGAACATAGAATGTAATCACATTGTTATTCTTACACTACTTGAACATTTTACAGGGATAAGTAAGCAGTACAAGAAAAAATAAAGTTAAAACTTTGCTCCATCCACCAAATGTGTATATGTGTATGCATACATGTATATATGCAAAATTGTTAGAGCTTCTTAAAGCTTGCTTCTTCCACCAAGTATGTAAATATGGCTGTGCCTGATTTACATGCCACCAATCCCATATCCCCTCATTGGATCGCTGAACACACTGTCACAGCTACTCTTGAACAGACAAGACAGACAGACAGATGCCTACTGGGCATGACTTGAGCATGTAGGAGACCACACACCTCCTCCAGTGTCACCCTTCCTCAAACAAAGAAACACATACTCCAACAAGGTTATGCCTCCTAATACTGCCTATGGGCCTATAGGGACCAATTACATTCAAACTACCACACCTACCTAGCTACGTGCATACATATAATCATGGATGAGAGATAGAGAGAGGGAGGGTGGGTAGACAGAGAGAGGAGGGGTAGATGATAGACTTGTATACATAACTACATAAATATATTCATTCATACACAGATACATACTTATATACATAGATGATGGATAGACAGATAGATAGATGAGATGATAATCTGAACACTGAAGACATGGTGCCCTTTAATTCATACACACACACACACACACACACAAACACACACACACACACACTGAGCATAGTTTACTATCCTCAATTAAAACATAACAATTGGACATTCAAATGTCAAAGTCTTCTACAAACACTGACAAAACATACATTGTTCATTTGATGTGCATAGATTTGATTAATAACTAGGCTTTCCATTGTTTCATGGCTATTTTTAGGGATTATACCCTAAAAACTCCTTCTCATAGTTGTTCATTGCTTCAGTTATTACTGTGTACTAACTGATACTTATAATCCAATAGACAGCAATGCTACAGAAGGTATGTATAGTGCTGGAATATTCAGTCATACACCCACAGTTCCAAGATATATCTTCTTAAAACACATCAGTAAGATATGATCTTCCAAACAACTTCCAATGAAACTGTCATCCAGTGGAAAACAGCACAGCACAGGAAACAGTTTTGCACATAAAATATATATTCATTTGATTATTTGTTAAAATGATTGCATTTGTAAAATAGAATTACATAGTGGTATGTCTTCGAAACAATAGGAAAAAAAGATATGCATACACTGTGGTTTCCAAATAGAGTAGAAAATGTGAACCATTTAAGCAGTTGGTTGCTGGTTTTTAATGCCAGTAGATGACTACCAGAACAACAACATAACAAGATGTCCTCTTCTAAACTTAAAAGAAAACACCACCACCAAGAAGAGAACAACAGCAATTAAAAGTAAACATGACATCTGTGGCATCTTCAGGAGGATGTGCAGCAATCTGAACACTGTTCTACAAATGGGGTTGGGTGTCTAGTGCTTTGTCAGCCTAGCATGGTTGTGTTTAACTGTCCACGTTTGGGCACTAAGGTTGGGTCCACTCCATTAAGGACGAACGCTCTGAAGATAATGAGTGCCACTCCCGGCTCTCCTTGCTGCTCTGGAAACCATAAACCTGAGGGAAGAAAGGTATATTGATGAACAAGTGAATGCCCAAAGACTTTTTGTACACATTGTGTAATTGTGATGTCTCTGAGCAAAGTGGGAGACCTGCTTGGCCAGAGGGTAAAACCAGAGGTCTGTTGAATAAAGATGCTAGTATAGAGACCACCATGTAATGAGAAAGGAATATCTGAAGTACCCTTGGCCAGAGGTGGAGTTGTAAGAGCCAATTATTCAGAAATAGTATGTAGGCACTATTGATGGCCTCATTTTCATACCTAGAATGTCCCCAACACTAGCCAGAGATGTATGACTAGTGGTCAGAGGTGAGAGGGCGAGGGGCATGAGGAACAAATGAGACCCTAAGAGCCATGAAAAATATGCAAGACTCCGAGGGTTAGAGGGAAAATATGTGAGGGCCTCTTGGGAGAAATTGGAAATCTGAAAGCCCTTTGTAGAGGTAAACAAGCACCTTTGGTTGGGTAGAGTTTGAAATTTGCATACTCTTTCCTTGACATAGGATCAAAGTCCCAGCCTACCTCATGCAGTGCAGTACATTCCAGGTACTGCCTTATCAGCTAGCAGCTCCTCCTCAGAGACATCTGTCCACTGTAATGAATGTGGTGCATGGTCAGGCAGCAGTCGGAGCATTCTTCAGAAAACTGGGCTGACAGTCCCACACTGGTTCTCCTTCTTAAGCATATTTTCAGCTGCCAGGTCTAGGTATGAAACGTGGGGAACACATCATTTTGGTTTCTGCCTTGAGGCTGTGAGCTTATGCTCTGGGCTGCACTTGCTAAGCTTGGGCTCTGGAACTTTAATCCTGGGAGGTGTGGAGGTCCCTTTGGGTGGATTGAAGTATCATAGGTCCTAAAGATAGTGTGGGGAACGTTTAAGGACCCTGCACCAGAGGACAATGTGAGGACCTCCTTGATTAGAAAGGCATATTTGAAGACAGCCTGGGGAAAATGAAATATGAAACCCACTGGAAAATCAGAGGCAGGAGTTTGGAATTCCTTTGGACACAACAGAAAGATCTGAGGCCCAATTAAATACTTAGTGAGTGCACTCCCACCGGAGAATATTTTGAAGTTCTGAGAACCCTTTGGATATTAGTGGACTGTAGTTCTATAATAGAACAGGCAAGGTTGGGTTCCTATAGTGACAAGAGGAATATTTCGGGTATAAGTAGGGAGAGGAAATAGTCTAAAAGCCAATTCAGTAAAAGAGGGTACTCAGAGTACTTTGGGTAAGGGGAGACATATCCAGTTTTCCTCTGTGCAGAAGAATTGTTTCTGCCCCTCTGAGGACATGTGATAGATCTAAGATGCTCTAAAGTAGAAGGATGAGATTGGAGCTCCCCAGGATTGTGTGGAAGAGGCTCAGCCTCTCTTACTCTTATGTCTGGAGCACTAGTGAGCAGAAGTTGAAGGTTGATTGATACCTTGAGAATTATAGAACGTTCCAGGCACTCACTCCTTTATCAGCTCCAAACGTGGAATCGCAATCTAGAATACATATCAACTTAATGTCCCTGCTAGGCATGACAGAATTCTTAGAAGTCTTCTAAGATGCTGCAATGCAGTAGTCTCAGGTTCAGTGTTTTCCTCAAATATATGTCCATCCACACATTCCTCTGCATGGAGGACAGACTGTTTGTGTCTGAGGAACCAAAATGAAGAAAGTACTCTGATTTACCCTTGCCTTGATATTCTTCTGTTTGGGCCCTCAGTCCACAGTGCTCTGAGATCTCTTAGGTGAGAACAGTGCTTCCCAGACCACTGAAATTACAAGTTGTGTGTAGGAGATGCACTGGGAAGATGGTGAATCTGTGGGATTTCCTGGATAACACAAGCCAGGTCTGGAGCACCCTCTGTTATGAATGTCTAAATCTTCTTGTGTAAGATGGGAGAGGAGCTTGGGCAGCTTTGCACAGAACTAGGACTGTTGTGCCCTTCCTCAAAGAGGTAATGTGCCAGACTTCATGGGAATAAGGGTGTCACAGCACCCTGGTCATGAGCGTGATTTCTGACAAACTGTGTGAAAAGTCAAATTCTATACCTATTTGTCAGAGGGGTAAACTCTCTGGCTATTTTCAATAAAATAAAAAAGACCATTTTGCATTGGAGAAAATGTAAATACCTTATGGAGCAGAGGAAACTCCAGTATTGTTTGATCATCTTCCAATTATTTTTCAGTATTTAGAATGTTCATACATTTTGTGTGCTGTGTGAAAGTCTAGGCAGCAGTTGTTCCATTATTCCAACAGGTTGAATGGTTACCTTTCGGCTATCAAGCCTTTAGTCTGATGAAATAAGTCCAAAGCACCTTTCTTCAGTGAAGGAATGTGTCAGAATACATGTAGTAAGAATAAGTTTAGAAGTAATCCTAGACAGTCGGGACATAGGAGGTACACAATGTCAGTAGAACAAGATCTATTGACATCTTAAAACATAGGGTTTGCATGAGTCCCCTTGGGGACAAGGATTTCAGGCAAATGTGGGCATTAGGAGAAAGTGTTGTTGCTCCATAGACAGAGAGGAAAAAGGAAATATTTATGAGTAGGCATGGAGTGTCTGAGGCTCCTATAGGCAGAGGGAAAGGCACCAAAGCCCAACTATGAAAGGATGACATTACAGACCTCTTGGACAGAGAGTGTGGATTTGAGGACTACTGGAACAAAAGAAGTTATTCTGATGTCCCTTTCAGATGAGGTGTTGGATGTGAGACACAGTTAAATGGAATTTTTGTACCCTCTTCATCAGAAAGAGAATGACTTGAAATCCTTCTTGATCAGAGAGTGTAATTATTAAGGACCTTTTTGACTGGAAGTGGAGTTTGGGGCCTTGGGCAGGTAGAGATAATCTCAGGCCCTGTCAGACTTATAAGATAGATATTGGACCCTCTTATATACAGAGGGTGCATTGGATATATAATGGACATAAATTGGTGGTCTAAAGCAATGATGTTTAGGAGTAGAAGATTAGACATACTTAGAGTTTGCTTAAAGTCTCAAATCTCTTTAAGGATAAGCAAGTGTCCTAGCCTACATTGAGCAGGGGAGGTAGGACTGCTTCATGGTTTAGAAGATTCCCATCCTCAGTTACACTGTGGTAGGTCTGGCAGCAATGCAAGCATTATCCATCAGTCATGATTGTCAGTCCACCAAGGCTACCTATCCACAAGACCTATGACTATTCAGGCTGGTAGTTTTCCACCAAGGCTGCCTGTTTTCAAGATCTATAGCTATCTATTCTAGGGTCAGTGTTTTCCCACAGAGACCAAGACTTTGTGTTAGTAGGTATGTATGTCTGACTCAGGCCCATGGCTGATTTCAGGCCTTCAGTGTACAAGCAAGCCTGCTCCTGACAAGGAAGTACTGGGCCCTTTATGAGAAAGAGAAAACTTTGAGACCTGGTTGTGCAAAGGTATAGGTTAGAACGCCCTGGGAGCGGGGTAAGTGCCATATAGCATCCTGTTGGACATGAATGTCCCTGTTACCTGATTCAGTAAAGGAAGGTCCCAGCACTGCTCTTCAGCTTCTAACTCTTCTTTAGTTGTAGAGGTTCCACATCTTGTGCTTGGTCTGGGGGAGTTCAGGCAACAAGACAAGTGTTTTTCAAACAGCCTGGATGCCTGTCCCTGGCTAGGTTGCCTCCTTCAGTTCTTCTTAATATGTCCATGTATGGGCAGCAACAATGTGATTGGACTGTGGAGCATAACATAGGATCCAGTCAATAATTCTCCACTTAGGACCTGGGACCTCAAACCAGAGTGTAACTATATGTTTCTTAGCCGCCATGGTAAAAGGTGAAAGGCTAGAATCTCTCTTATTATAATATATACATTGGAGGCAGTTCAAAGACATAAGAGAATGCTCGAGGATACAAGGCATGATACATTATTTTTCAAAAGATCGTATCTAATGTTACCTTTGGACAAAAGGAATGTGGGAGCTTCCTTTGGTCAAAGACACTGGTTCACATTCCCCCTTGCAGAGCTAGATAAGATCCACAGCCACACTGTTGGTGAAGGGAAGGGCAGTGGCCGAGTTCTCTCAGGCACTTCAAAAAACGAGTGTGTGAAGTAACTGGGCAACAGAGGAATTCTGAGAACCTCTTTTCAGAATGGGAAGTTCTAAGTCCACCTTCAACAAAGGAGAAATCCTGAATATCTTGGTTCATAAGGTAGAGGTCCCCAGTCATATTTTTCAGAACAGAAATATCCAGTTCACCCATGGTCAGCAGGGGAAGGTTCTAGGCTATGATGGGTACTGGAGGAATGTTCTGACTCTGCCTCACTAGCCTCCAAGTATTTTCCCCATATGCATACCCTGTGTGAAATCTTTGAGAGTCCAGGCAATGATCACAGCAATCTTCCAACAATAAGTAACAACAATAACAATAAGTAGTATACAACCAGTTCTTAATGGTTAAATTTGGGGAGCCGAAACAGCCATCCACAGGGTAGGCCATGCAGCTCAAACCACCACAGCACCTGCACCTCCTTAGCCAAGGGTAGGTGAGCCCAGCTTAGGGTGAAGGTCCCTGCCTTCCCAGCATCCTGTCCCAGGGAAGAGCTTCCAAGTCCCCCACTAGGCTCTTCCACCAAAGCTCTCCAGATCCTGGCCAGAGCAGAAAACTCAGTGCCCTTAAACTCAAGAAAAAGGTGTTTGGTCCACGTGGTGTTCCGCCCTCCGCCCAGAGGGATTCCAGTGCGCTCCAAATCCCAAGGCTCCCAGCAGAGGGTTACACACTCAGAGATGAGGAGATGCACAAAGACTGCTCTAGCCACCGACTCCTCCTGCATCTCTAAAGAAGTCAGAGGGTGGGGAGGTGGAGTTAAACTTACTTGGTCCTCCTCAGGCTGTCCTGTGTTCGAATCTCAGACCTTTGGAGGGCTGCAATGGCCAGCAGCATTCCCTCTGCACCATCTCCCTGACTGCATTATTAGTTGGGAGCGAAGGAGAAATGGAAGAACAACAATCCTTTCCCACTGAGTGCTGACACCGCCCTGAGAATATGAGACATCTTAGATCTGCCTCATTGACTCAAAGGGGTGGGGCGATAGGCTTGGGTAAGCCATGTGGGTCTTGGAACAGCTCATTTTTGCTAGTTGCTGAGAGGCTGTTTGGCTCCATTAAGTACTGAAGAAACCATACGACAGGAAAGTAGCCACCGAAGATTCTCAAAAATATTTACCAGAAAAAAACAGATTAAATAAGGTTTAATAAGGATTAAAATTTTTTGCCATCACACTATTGTGGATGTTTTGCCTGCATGTCTGTGTACCACATTGCATTCTTAGTGCCTGCGATTTCCACAATAGGGCCAGAGATGAAGGGCACTGGAGCCCTTGGAACTGCAGTTATAGAAACAGACGGAGTATAGTTGCTACCTAAGTGCTGGGAATTGTACCTGGGTTCTTGGCAGAGCAGTGGCCCTCTTAACTGCTGAATCATTTCTCCAGCCCAGAATAGGGTCTGTCTCAAGTCTGGCAGGCAAGCAGACCGATGGCAATACCCTGAATTGTTTGGGGGAATCTCTTGACATGAAACACAAAAGTCACAGTGAGGTTTATACACTTGCCAACAGATTTTTTGTTCAAGTCTTTGATTGAGGGGAGATCATTATTCCCAAGTTGGAGTAATTCATATTCAACTATGTTTACTTTTTTTTTCTGAGACAGGGTTTCTCTCTGACACTTTGGCTATCCTCAGACTCCCTCTGTAGACCAGGATAGCCCGAGCTCCCAGAGAACCCATGTGCCTTTGCCTCCCAACCCCGACATTAAAGGAGTGTGTCACCACCTGTGGATATAGATAAGTAGGTAGGTAGAGAGAGAGATGGATGGATGGATGGAGGGATGGATGGATGGATGGCCAGCCAGACAGCCGGATGGATGGGTAGATTGATTTAAGAAAGCTTAAATCATAGATGTGCTTATGGCTTTTTGAAACATTCATCATATTTTTTATCCCTTTTGGTTTTCCTGCCATACACTTTACCCTCCCACAACCCTCCCCACTTAAGCCTAACCCCCATTTTCCCTCCTATCTTCATAGCATCTGTATTCTACTATGAAGCCAAGAAAATCAAAACAGATATTCGTTTGTGTGTGTGCTCTGTTCTTGTTAATTTTTCTAAGTTAGCAGACAAACTAATCTCCTCCATCAAAACATTTTCATAGATGTGTGCCATTTTACTTCACTCATCCCTCTCCCCTACTCCACTCTGACACCCTGATGCCCCATTTCTATCTTGTTGGTTTCCTACCTCCTCTCAAATAGTCCCTTTCCCATTTGGTTGAAAGCAGCCCATTCTACTAAAAACTCCATCCAAGAACATTCTTGAAATCATTATTCATATGACCCAATGTGTGAAACAGCCTACATGTCCTTTGCCTGATGAGTGTTTATTCAAAATGCTTAGTCTGAACCATGTCTCCATTTTGTTGTTTGGGACACAAGACCTCACAGTGTAGCCTAAGCTTGCTGATCTTAAACATCCTTCTCCCTCAAGTCTGCCTTGTAAGCCTGGGCCACCATGTCCAGAGTTATGCAAAATATTGATAGGAAATTTTACAATGCACTTGATAGAAAAGAGACTATTGCAAACCACAGGTCAATCTGGACAGCACAGGAAAGACAGAGTACAATGTGTTCTGATGCAACTGGAGTAAAACCATCAACTATAAAGTGTTTACATTGAAATAATGAAGCCTGGCGCTGGAGAGATGGCTCAGCAGTTAAGAGCACTGACTGCTCTTCCAGAGGTCCTGAGTTCAATTCCCAGCTACCACATGGTGGCTCACAACCATGTATAATAGAACCTGATGCCCTCTTGTGTTTCGAAAATAGTGGCAGTGGATTCATATGAATATAAGACATAAATAAACAAATATATTTTAAAAAAGTAATAATGAAGCCTGATATTTCAAATGATCTTTTAAGGCATCAGTGTGTCATTGTATTAACTCTGGCTAACCTGAAACTCATGAGAGACTGTGTCCCAAGTGCTGGGACTGAAGGCATGTGCCACCACACCACACTATGATCTCCACTTTTGTGAATTTTTTTCACAAGTTACATGGGATTATTTATATTTGTTTATGGGCATTTTTTCATATCACCACCACATTCATCACTATGATATTAACCCACTCCAAAAAGATGCTTTCTTGCTAAAAAAAAAATACATAAATAAAAAATATTACTGACTGGAAGTTCAAGAAGAAGAGAGTGATTTGTGTGTTTCATATATAATATTATTTAAGGATTTCCTGGAACCGTATAAATAAATGTATACTTTTAAGTATAAATATCATGGCCTTCAGTAAATGAAATAATCAAAGCCCACTCCTAAACTCAAGCCTAGCTGTAGAAAAACAGAAGGAATAAAAGTGCACCGAACTTGGAGCATAACTCAGATTCTACTGGAAGATACATCTGGTATCAGGTCACACTGAGCGCTTTGAGAGAAACATCTCCTTGTTACTCAGCAGTGGGGGAAATATAGACCCCTCAAAAGGCATCCTTTTTTGACAAATTTGCATTTCAGCTTAAATAAAACTGTGTGTTCATCTCTCAAGACAATAAATTATTTTTCTCTGTGGAAATGAGTCAGGCATTAGTTTCTCAAAGTGTCTGTCTTGTGCACACAGGCAAAATTGGAAGGGATCATTTTTATGATTATGATAATAATTAAACTCATAATACTTCTTTCTGAGCAGAAGTTAAAAATATGTGTGGTGATCCTTTGGGCTTGGTGCCTAGTATCACTAGAAAATAATTATAATGACTATTAATGATCTAGTACATTTGTATAAATCTCAACTAATATTTGTTCTAAAGCTGTGCATTAGTGGTCCATGCCTTTAATGCATGCACTAAAGAGACAGAGGCAGGCCTGGTCTAAAAAGTCAGTTCCAGGACAAACAGAGTTACACAGGGAAACCTTGTCTTGAAAAACCGTGTGTGTGTGTGTGTGTGTGTGTGTGTGTGTGTGTGTGTGTGTGTGCATTACTTTTTTCTATCACATTTGGAAAAATATGTTTTTAAATGTTATATTTTCTTGTGAAGATTAGACACATTGTTCTCAGGGGCTGAAAGAAGAGCTTAATGGTAAATTAGCCTTGCTTAAAATATGCAAGGCCCTGTTTTCAATCCTCAGCATGTAAAGAAACAAGGCAAACAAATGTTTTAAGGGAGCTTGAGAGATGGAGCAGTGGTTGAGAGTAAGCATTACACTTGCAGAGGACCTGAGCTCAGCTCCCCAAATCCACATGGTGGTGCCTTACAACCATCTGTAGTTCCACTTTCAGGGGTTCCAATGTCCTTTTCTGACATCTAGAGGCACCAGGAACATAGTAGGCACACACACATACCTACAGGCAGAACACTCATGTACATAAGATAAAGAAAGTAACAAACAAAACAATAAAGTAAAACACAATTCTTGGGACTAGAGAGATGGCTTAGCAGTTAAAAGTGCTTGCTCCTTTTTAGTGGTCCCTCCTAGTTTGGGTACCAACAGCTACATTGGGAGGCTCACAACCACCTATAACTCCAGCTCCAGAGCATCTAATTGACTCTGTTGCTCTTCCTGTGGAGTTGCTATCCTATTCTCCCTGGCTCAACCCTCACCCCACACCACAGGCAAATATTCTCTCAACTCCTCCTTGATAATCTCCAAGCTCCATGCACAGTTTGGCTGTGGTTGTTTGCATCTGTCTGAGTCAGCTGCTGGGTGGAGCCTCTCAGAGAACAGTCATGCTCATGTCTGCAAGCATAATAGACTATCATGAATAGTGTTAGAGACTGGTGTTTGACCATGTGGTTGGTCTCAAGGTTGGCCCATTATTGGTTGACCATTCCCTCAGTCTCTGCTCTATCCTCAGTTCCTGCATTTACTGTAGACAGTGTAAATTTTGGTTTAAAAGTTTTGTGGGTGGATTGGTGTCTCTATCACTCAGCTAGGGTTACTGTCTGGCTACAGGAGTTGGCCCCTTCAGGTTCCATATCTAAAATATAGTGAGTCACAGGTAAGGTCACCCACATTGATTCTTATCCCAGGTCTCTGTCTCTTCCTGGAGATACCCCCACGTCCTGACCCCCATCCCTTGCAGATTTCCATTCCTTCTCATGGCCATCTGGCCATATCTCCTGTCCCTTGTCATACCAGGTCCTCCACCCCTTGAATTCCCCTCCCCATCTCCTCTCCCTCCTAGCTCCGTCCCTCCATCTGCATCCTATGACACTTTAATTCCCCTTCTGAGTGAGATACAGAATTCCTTGCTTGGGCCTTCGTTCTTGTTTGGCTTCTTTGGGTCTGTGGAGTGTAGTATAGGTATCCTCTATTTTATGACTAATATCCACTTATGAATGAGTACATATTATGCATGTCCTTTTGGGACTGGGTTACCTCACTGAGGATGATATTCTCAAGTTCCATCCATTTGAATGCAGAATTTGTAATGTCTTTGTTTTTAATTGCTGAATAGTATTCCATTGTGTGTATGTACCACAGTTGCTCTAGCCACTCTTCCTTGAGGGACATCCAAGTTGTTTCCAGTTTCTGTGTATGTACCATAGTTGCTCTAGCCACTCTTCCTTGAGGGACATCTAAGTTGTTTCCAGTTTCTGTCTCTTATGAGTAAAGCTGCTGTGAACATAGTAGTTAAGTGTCCCTGTGGTATAGTGGGGCATCTTTTGGATATGTGGCCAGCTTGGTCTTGAGGTAGAACTATTCCCAGTTTTCTGAGAAACCACCAAATTGATTTCCAGAGTGGTTGTACACGTTTGCACTCCCACAGCAAAGGAGGAGTGATCCCCTGCTCCACATCCTTGCCAGCATGTGCTATCTCTTGAGTTTTTGATCTTAGACATTCTGATGGGTGTAAGATGGCATCTCAGAGTAATTTTTGGTTAGACTTTCTTTTTGAGACACGGTTTCACTGTGTAGACCTGGCTATCCTGATCCTTGCTCATTAGACTAGGATGGCCTGGAACTCAAAGATCTGCCTGCCTGTGCCTTCCTCCCAAGAGCTGAGACTAATGGCATGTATGTTTTTCCTCTGTGTCTCTCCCTCTCTCTGTCTCCTTTTTTCCCTCCAGCTCCCTCTCCTCCCACATCTTTCTCCTGATTTCTGGGTAAAATTTATGACAGGCCTGGTTGTCAATGACATTTTTGACCTTGTAAAGATAGCCCAAGACAATTTGTCTCACGACTTACAACCTTTTTATTCACCACAACCACCAGAGAAGTTCTAACCAGCTAATTAGCTTCAAGGAATTTTAACATAGATTTCTACACACACACACATGCACACACACACACACACACACACACACACACACACACGCACACACACACACACACAGAGAGAGAGAGAGAGGAGAGAGAGAGAGAGAGATCTTGCCCAACATTTTGAAGTTCAGTTCATGCCAAACTTTATAGTCACAATACGGGAGTTACATAGTATTACTGCAAGGAGGACAGGCGACTTGATTTGACACAAGGATTCAAGGATTTCTGGCATATATCCACCCAATTTGTATGGCTGTATTTATAAATGGACCAATTCAGTTTCTAGAAAGTCTGATACAGGATGCTCACACATGCGAATACGGTAGCTGTGATTGTCTTCCCAACCCTTGCCCTATATGAACATATTTGCTGTATGATGAGGGCTCCTTACTCTACCTCTAGCCAGGAGAGTGCTGTTGGTCTATGCCCTGCGCTGCTGCCTTGGATTGTGTGTTCTTTGAAGAAGTAGATCTTAGTTCAGTTACTCCAGTGGTGTCTGGTTTGAATCATCTGGCCACACATTCCTACTTTATTTGTCAGATGAGAAGCTGTCTAGGTGTTTGAAACCATTAATGTCCTTATAGATAAATCTGATATGTTTTGTAATGTGGTAGCATGATGATGCGGGAGGGGGTTTCTTAGTGGGCCCATCCTGAGGCAGCCTTCCATCTACCTCCCTGCCCTCAATTTTCAGCAACCACATGGTGGCTCATAACCATCTCTAATGGGATCCAGTGTCCTGTGCTGGTGTGTCTGAAGACAGCTACAGTGTACTCATATAAATAAAGATAAATCTTTTTTTTTTTTTTAAAAAAAAAAAAGATGCCATTTTAGAGAGTCTTTAAAAATTGTGATAAAGGTGTTTGAAGCTTCTGGAGGGGCTAGAGCAGGGGAAGATCAGGTTCTTAAGCTGGTCACTGAGGTTGCAGCTAGTAGATTGGCAACAAAGATTGATGTGTTTTTAATTTTTTTTCTTTGTAAAGTGAG